>JABFPJ010006672.1:0-10672 GCA_022817425.1 Gryon sp. ZL-2020
CAAGTTTGAACAATCATTTTCAGAGTTCCAGTCATTCACCAACCCTTACAATTTCGTCTTATGAATGTATTGAAGCTAGTTTACGTAGGCAAGGCGTCGGATCTGGTTAGAGAAAAGCCAGTGTAGGCTGACATCGGATGCTTCTTACAGATCGTTTTTGGTCGTTACTGTGAAAGGGTCAACTAAGGGCATAGCAGTTAGGCGGCTGCAGAAACCAACTCACAAAGGTTTCTTAATACTATTATTTCTGGTTTGAACGAAGCAGAAATTTACGATAGATCGAAAGATGAATTGTTTCCCAATTCAAATCCATTATTCAAATCTTAGTTAAACTTGAATATTTATTTCAAATAATTAGTAATTGAAAGAAACTGTAGTTATTAATCTTCCAAAATCGTTAATATTTAGAAAGATCTAACCGATCTAACAAAAGAAATTAATTCTATTACTAAGAGTTGACGATAAATCTATAAATTGAACAAGAATGCATTAAACTATTAATGCGTACAATAAAAATGCAAGCAACTCTTTAACAAATTTGTTAAATTGATAATTTGAGTGATACTATATATACCGTATAATACTGTATATGCGTATGCAGACCTTTCCTCAATCATTTCTCAATTGGGATCATTGTTAAAATTGGTTTTATAGTAATTAATAATTTTGTCATAGGTAGATGAATGATCTGCCAATATTTTACTGATGATAGATCTATTATGTTCTGAAAATTGGCATCTGTCTCAATTGAATCGTGCAATCGCATGAAACGCGAAACGTACGAAAAAATATGTAAAAAAATCGAGCAAATAAAATTGCACGATACAATATACCAGTCCGCGAGAAAAACGCACCTTTGTCTACCCATTCCATGTTGCGCCTTTGACTACACTTCAGTTTCGTTTCATGCTTTATTCAGCATACATCAACCTCGTTTTCTGTTCTCGTAAAAGTATAATCATGTCCTTCCGAAGCGGCTGGTCATGCGCTTGGACTACTCTATGAAGTATTCAACATGCGACTATGCCGTATGTTAGACCAAAACTCTGGGATAGTATTTCCATTTGTCGATCATCGAATGACTCACAACTACGGTTCGCGGATAACTGCAAACCAAATTGCTCATAAAGAGTGAAAAACAGTATTACAAATTTTATTAAACCTGGCCCGAATCACTCAAAAAAGCTTATTTCGAATTTGTACAATATCGTCTACTGGTTGAATATTCATAAACATTTAAAATGATTTGATCAGATAAGCAATTTTAAGATTATTTTTTTATTATTTGAAAATATGAAATTTCCGAATCTATACATCACTTAAAATAAAATTTGAATGGATATTTGAATACTGCGTGATATAATCAAAGTATGTAATTCAATTTACATTCACATTGAGAAAAACTGTATAGTATACATGTTCTTGATGTGTATGACTAAATTTGATTTTATCTACTTATTTTCGTTATGAATTCATTTTTTCAAAGTCTAGATAGTGTTCATATTATTTTAATTAATTAAAATGATTATATAACTACACCTAATATATTAGCCAACAATATATAATTTTATGTGTCAATGAAGTAATTAATATATGTATAAACAAAAGACATACTATAAGTATTATATCAAATATGTCGCTAAGTTTGACAATTAATAATAGCATAATACAGATTACATCAATATTATGAGTAATTAATCAATATATAGGAAGTAAAAATATTCATTCTTAATTTAGAACAATCTAATAAAAATATACAAACAATTTTATAAATGTAATTTCTTGCATCTTTTATTCAATTTCCGTTTCCAATAAAATCTACTATTTGACTTGATTGATTTATTTTTCATTTTCAAATAAAACAAAAAGAACAGAAAAAATTGCTAACAAAAAGCGGGGATTACAAACATCCAGCAATAAATTACAATGTTATTTTTATTTTACATAAATCTGTATGTATGCTTTATCATGAAATTTGGTATGCTTACTTTTATGTGATTATAATAATCTCTAAAAAGTTTGCTTTCACTTAAAAAACAGCATACTGTATTTTAATCGATTCAATTTTCATGCAAAATTATACGTACTGTTAGATGTATACCCAGATGGACGAAAAGATATTTCACAAAATGTATTTGAAATATACAAATTCTTGCCATTTTACGTATACAAAATATCTATTCAATATATTTTTTATACATTTTTTGTATATTTTTACAAATATATTTTAGAAAATATTTAAAAAATATATGCCATTTATACGATTTTTTGCCACAAATATATTTTTTTCAGAAGAATATATTTCATATATATTTTGAAAATATATTGTCGATCGTGTGGGTATAAAATGTATATACAAAACGCAATATTCCAGTTTTTTCGAATACACGAAATGAATATAAATGGATAGAAACGGTACAATCAAAACACTTAATTTGTAAAATCGAAAACGTGCAGGTGTGTATTTCGCAAACGAAGTAAGCACAATTTGTGAAAAGCCCTCTTCACCGAAGAACTAGTAATAGTTCACGTGAACGAGCGATTCAAGAATAACTGGGTAAGTGGGCTCCGGAGGATGATATAGCCGAGAATTTGGCGCAGCCATATACCCCATAAATTTAAGTTATTCCCTTTCCTCTTACCGCACGCTTTCTCTCCTTCTTAGAGCCGTCCTTAAGGATTCTCAGGCCATGAGTTATGATCTCGGCAAGTGGGCTCTTCGCCTCTGTGCTACGAGGACGCGAAATTCTCTGGATTCGAATTGTAATAAAGTGCAATTAAGGTTAAGGATAGAAGAAAAACGCGACTCGACTTTGAATTTTTCCTTTAAACTTTCGGTGAACTATTCTCATGAAATATATTTTCCCCTATTTTATTCTGCAAGAAAAAATATGATCATAGATTTTTACACCAGAAATATGATTGAATGCCAAATAACAAAGTTAACAACTCGCATACACTAATTTTAAACATTATTTCAATAAATATGCGCGTTTATACAATGTAAAAATAAAAGCAAATATTTGACAAGAAAAGCAAATTTTGAAATGCATTCAATATTTAATCGACAGTTTTACAAATTGGCTTTTCATTTAAAAGTAAATTATTGTATCACCTCTTCATCGTATGTATTTTTAATTAGTAATAATAATTTTGCGTTTCATAAATGCGTTTTAACGTTTTACAATTTTAAATTATACTAACCTATTTATAACTTTTTTATTGAACAATGTAATTTTTTTATTTGCAAAAATAATACATTCATTGTTAGAGTGAAAAGTTGTACGGTAGATAATGCAAAGTATAAAATAAGACTATTCACAGTTTTAGTCGAAACTTTTTGTCACGGATTCAGAACTTTATAAGATGAATTGGAAATCATGTTAGTTCCAACGTGATGCTCGAATTTGCAGCGACAAAGCACGAGTAACGCGTATTACACCAAGAGTGTCACGCGTCGCGCCAAGACATCGTTTCGTGCGCGCACGACCTTCTTAAATATTAAAGCACAGTATCTCACTGAAATATCGCGACTGCGACTGCTTGCTTCCGCTGTCGGACGGCTGGCGTGAGGCGAATTTAAATATGAAAAAGTACCGCTTCAAAATTTAAACTCCATTCGGTGAACATTCGCGGAGAAGACAAGCTTTAAGGAAAGAACTGGGAGCTTCCCATGGTCCAACGTGTAAATTCGTCTCTTTTCGAAACACCTGCAGTTTCCTACTACGACGACCATTTATCTTTCTATAAGTTTTGTAATCTAGCTAGCAGTTTTATGATAATACCAGTTGTTTTAGACAAATCTTACGTTTTGATCGTTCTTGAATATTATTTTCAATTTCGCGTTATTTTTCGGATATGTGTTTGACCTAGTATTCCATGTGTACGAATATTTTAGTTGACTTTAAGATTACACACAAAAATAATTCAAGAACGAAAACTGATGAAAAATTCAGATACGGTTACTCAGAGAATTGGTATCGTGGACGTTTGTTACAACTTGTGTATGCAAGTAACCACCGTAGCTATTAACTTTTTAAAATGTGCAGACAAAATGGTACAAGTTTTCTTTACAGAACATGATTATTACAAACTAATTTTATTAAATCATTCAAATTTCATAATAATTATTTATTTTTAACACAGTACTTTTTATAGAAGTACATTTTTTATCTAATAATTATTCCAATGTCTATTAACTAAAAAAACTGGAAAATATATGAAAAATTATTCAGTCTTAAAAAAAAACTTGTATATTTAAGTAATCAAATGAACTGTCCATTCTAGGCAATAGGGAACGTTATTTGAGGATGTAATGTTTTAGCGTGTAATTATGTAATTAGATACTTCAGAAATATTTAAAACCCGTAGATATCATTCTGAATATGGTCCTTTCAAATATTATATACATAACTATGGTCACATTTTTAATTAAAATAGAAATTAAACTTTAATACTAAATAAATGAAAACAATTATTGTAATGTATTTATCTCACGAATACACTTGAACACTCTATTAATTAAAATTAACTGAATGTTCAATTTAATTTAAGCTCTTAATTATATAAACACATGTATTGACCCTGAGAAGGTCAACTCGACCTTCAATGCCTTGCCGCCCGAACATATATATATATATTTATTTGCATTACTGTATTAATTTACAAGAACTGGTAAAATCATTTATACGTGGGATATATTGTATTATTGTGAGTTACAATTGTTTCTATAATGTGATTTATAAATTGAAATAAATATTATTACATGGTATATATTGTTATGCTATCATTTTCAGTTAATAAAATATAATTCCTTTAAAATAATAATCAAATAAAACAATTTCATACATATTTATCATTATTTATATCTTTATTATTAATAAAATATAATTAGATGTGGGGTAATTATACTGACTTTAACATAAATTGCTTCGTATTATAAATACTTGCAGAATTGCAGATAAATATATATAAACAAATGTAGATATGAGTCGAACCTTCAGTTTGAAATATATATACAATAATTCGACTAGGCTAACAGTATTTCAATAAACATGAATCTTTGAATTAACATAAAATTTTTCGACAATAATAATCTGTTATCAGTATTAATTTCAATATTAATAAAACATTTCCATAACATTTATAATAGCTTTCAAATTTTTTTTAATGTCTGTATAATTTCAAAAACGGTATTTAAATTGCTTATTCTTGAATCGAAAGTTCTTGTTTATTTTTGGTGTTTTCCACTCCGGGAATGTAACTGCCTATTATATAGGTTAAATAATGGAAAACACCATTATATACTTATATGACAGGACGTTACACGTTCAATAAAATTTCATAAACATTATAAAGAATCGCAATAAAAGTACCATAATATAAGACAAATAAACCATTTTCTGGTCATTCTTTTATTTGTTTATATTTTTGAATGTGGGTCATTCTTGAATCAATGAAATCAATTAATAAAACGATGCTTATTTGATTGAAAACAGACAAACAAATTGATGCAATTTGTTCACTGAATTTTACCAAGCTAATGTGTCTTTTTTATTTTTAATTACATTTGCTACTATTGCGAGTTATTTTCACAATAATATCACGCGAAGTTGACACAATTGAATATTTTACTTAAAATGGAACATGTTGCATGAGTAGGATGTGATATAAATTAAATGTATACACGCTGACATTTTTTCACGGTATTATGTATATTTTTCAACGAAATTTTGTATTATTTATATAAATGAAAGAAACGCATAATTGTTTTTTCATTACTATATGACAATAATAAATTCATTTTATGTGATATTTTTAACAATTCAACAAAAGTGTTATTAGTTTAAGAGATAAATAAAATAATTAAAGTGTACATATATATAAATTACAATGTATTATGATCTTGTTTCACCATTTTTATTGAAAATTATAAAAAAATTTTTATTTAAAAATAAATATTTTTTTTCTACTTCAAGTTAATAAAATTATTTATAATGTATTACAATATATAAAAAAACATTTTAAACATGGAAAATAGAATTTACCATGCTTAAATTTACTCACGTACTATGTTTAACATCTAATTACATTTATTAGTTATATAAATAAAATAAAAGAGTTAAAAAAGAAGACAATTTAAAGAATCAATTTTTTATTTGATAATTCGTGCAGCATGAACATCACAATTTTTATTGAAACAGTAATGTAAGTAATGTAAATAAAGTAATGTAAAATCACGTTACCATCAAAAGTAATTTGTACATTAAATTATACTTTTTCCTATAATCTTTTATCTGATATTCAACAATTTTCCAATGAAAGAATAAAGTTTCGAAATAAAAAACTATATATTATTCTGACATTTGAAACTTTACAAAAAGTAAGTAAAAACAGAGGGCAAGGTTATTCATTCATCTATTTTATTTTTCGTTTACGTCATAGAACTACCTTATTGTATTCTGAAGAAATACGAAACACACATAGAAAAATCAAGGGCGCAAAGTGGCGCAGATAGAAAAATAAATGTTAAGGGGTACGTAAGCGAAAAAACAATCTCGAAAAGGAAATCAGTTGGCGGATGATTCTTGAGCGCTGAGTGGCCATCGTGGAGCCGTTTCTTGAAAAGATTACGCGACCAAGGAGCATAAAAGGACACTTTGCGTCGAAAGTCTCCCATTCTCCGTAAAGAATACTCGGAATACTATTCGCTGATTGGAAGACAAAACACTGCTCGTCGGCAGCAAGTTATGCGACCAACTTTTGTGCAACGCCTCGCCAACTTTAGCAATCTTTTTAATTGTATTGCCGAGAAACGACGGAGATAGAAAAGTTCTTCTCAGAAGAAGCTCGCTTCCGCTTCTGCGCCTGCTACTTTTGCTACTGCCTTTACTTAGTTCTTAGTTCTTCGCCAAACACGGATACACGGCAAAATGTCCCGCTAATTTTCTGAGTGCATTTGCCGGAATTCGATTTTCCGGACAGCTTTTCCGCGTTATAAGCTATTCGTGCATTCGCGCCGCACTCCAGACGCTTTGACTTTCTCTTGGCTTCTTATTTTATTTCTTTCGTCGTTTTTATCATCTTTCTCTTTCATCTGCTTTTTTCCTTTTTTCTTTCGTCTTCGTTCCCTTTTTTTTGTGGATCGCGACTCTCGGGATACATTGCAAAGAAAAACGACGTAAGCCAAACTGTGTGACTTGGATTTTGACGAACTCCTGCAGGAGCTGTAAATTATCGCAGAATTCTTTATGGTCGATTCTTTTCCAAGTTGTTTGCTCGCGCGATTTTCGAGCGGGAAAACTTTATTAAATTTATGTCTTGCAGAATGTTCATCGCACAATAAGTTTGTCGAAACTCTGCCCTGTTAACGCAATTCATTAACGATGTTGTTTCAAAGATAAATTTATCCTAAATTCAATGCGAATTTACGAGTTATATTATACGATATATGTACTATGTAAAAAATTCCATTAAAATTGCGTTCCTCATTTGTAATTTGAAGAAGATAAAATATAATGATAATATATTAATTATTTGTGCTTTGTTATTATACATTTGTAAATATGTAAATAATAACTGTTTTCATAATTAGAACTGCATACTAAAAAATAATGTATTGTTGTGATTTTTTTAATTATAAAAGAACATTAAAAACGTGAACTCTATACTATATAACTATATTTATAACTATATAAATTCATCATAGCTTGATATTAAGAAAACTTAAATAACTGTGAAAACAAAACGCTTTTTATACACCATTTATATTTCAGTTTTACTTGATGTAAGAAATAATTAGTTTTTAGCCATGACAAAATTTCTCGATTCCAGAAATTATTATTTTTTTGCTCAGGGTAATTATTGATGATTATCTCTGAAAAATCGTTTTTCGTTGCTTTATATTACAGAAATATAAATCTATATAAATATAGATCTTTAAATTGATTTCTCTGCGTTAATAAAAATATTATTCTCTAATATTAAAGTACATAAAATTTTATTAAAATAAATCATAATAAATAAATGAAGTCATTTTGTATTTAAAGTAAAATAATATGTACTGAACACTCTTAGGTTCAAAGAGTTTCAACAAAAAAATTAATCAAAAAACACTCTATCACTGACGAATAATTAACTTTTCTTTTATATTTATCTGAGCATAAATATTAATAACATCGAGATTGTCATATTAATGAATATGGGCGTAAGTTGAATAATACCGTAAAGTTTAGAGGCGCATCACAGATATGACCTTGTTTCACAGACTTTAAATGGACTAATTTACGATCTACAGTATGTCAACAGCTAAAAAGTCTATATAAAAATCGACCGAGTTGTCTTGATTTTGCATAAATATTCAGGAGCACTTGCTGCTGTACAAAAACCAATTTCGATAATAATAAGTGTTTCAATAGTAATAACAATATATTAATATATGCATTTTTTGTTTAAAAATGAAGTCATACTCCTAATTTTACGTGATATTACACAATAATTACGAATTATTTCGCTTTCTGTGACACATTGATGACCCTTGAAAGTTTCAACCCTTGCTGTTCATTTCGACCGATTTTCGTCTCACTCAGCAGCAACCGTCGTTCCAATTACGTCATCCAATTTATCCACTTACGAAAGTTTCCCTCTTTGCACAGATGATATAAGTATGAATTCGTGTGTGTATATATATGATGGATGATGTACTTACATGTACAATAATAAACATAGTAAAAATAAGTAATAAATAAATAATAATTGGTTTTATAAGAAAAAGTATTGAACACAAGGCGATTGAAAAAACATGTAAGAAAAAATAAAATAGATTTCGTTGAAAAAGAAGAATATTCAATAAAAGAGCGATTGTATTGATGTATATGAGTAATATTATAAAATTGTGCAAGGTTTTGATCGCTATGAATTGTCGTTGTGTGCGTCGATACAGTGGTGAACAACACGGAAACAGGCAACACCTGTATCTCGTCGACACCTGTAGCGCCCGAGGTCTTTAGGAAGTGTAGAGAAAGCCGGGCGAAAGTGGAGAAAACAAGGGAGCAGAAATAGGTGTCTATATAGAATAAAATGCGTTTGCGCATATTGGAAAACAAGGAAGAGATAAAGGGATTGTGATTCCAGTACAATGAAAGTGAAACGTTAAAAGGAGTTTTATCAACATTATTTTTGCCATTAATTAAATAACAAAGTTGTTTCGAAATTAATAATAATATTCACAGATGAAATTTATTGAATGCAAACTTTTAAGTAGACGTTTGAGTTAGTGAAAACGTGCTTTGTGATCAGAACTTTTTTCACGGCTTTGCGAAATGAAAAATATAAGATCAAATTAATATTAAAGCAGTAATAAATAAAATATTAACTGTAACTGATTGCACGTTAAAAGATTAATTATTTGTTTAAATAATGTATATTTAATTTATTACTTTGTGTTATATTGTATCTCAATATTTATATTTCACTAAAAAAAAGTTTTTATGAATTTATTATATATATTATTATAAAATATAAACATTATATTTCACTGTGTACTATTTTAACAGCACTTGTAAAAATAAAGATTCTGATAATTTATATAATTTTGTTTAGATTATAATGAACTTTTTCATTATTTACTACATTTTATGTGCATTATTTACTAGCTATACAATCTTTTCAAAGCTACTTCATGCTTTCATGCTTAAAGTTGCGTATAAAATGTTTATGTCTGTCATAAAAAAATGTTTATGTAAAATGGAATAATTTTTTTATATTTGAAATTTTACTTGAGTACAATTTTATTTATTGCACCATACAAGTGCATTTAATGAAAAATTTTTTTTAATTCAATGTCAAAGTTTTGAGAAAATAAAAATATGAAGTCTTATGTACGAGGTCATAAAATCTTTGAATGTCTTCATGATTATTGAGTAATAATTAATTATAGATTATTAATATTTGAATGTATGTTAATTTTATATTTTACACAACAAAAAATTGTTAATAAATTTTAAACTATGTTCAAATAAATTGCTCAACTTTTGATAATGCAGAGACTGGAGCTAGATTTTTTGAAAAATCACTCAACTTTTCATTAAAAATTATTAAACATTCATGAAAAAATCAATAATTTCTAATTAAAAGTTGAGTAATTTTTCACAAAATCTTGCTTTCGTTTCTCCGTTACTCAAAGTTAAGTAAAATTTATTGAAATTTTCTCGCCGTGTACTTGAACATTTACAAATTTAGTATATCTTTATATAAGTATATATATTAAAATAAATTAATTGAAAGAGTTCAAAATTATGACTTTTGAACAATTTGAAAATAACATTGAGTGTACCCTAGTAAAAATTGTAATTGGGTTTTGATGTGGCCATGATCAGGAAACCATAGTACCTAATCTGGCCATAATTAGATTTTTAAATTAGGATATTATATGTGTGTAACGCTAGGAATTGATATGGTCCTGATCAAGTAATCTGATGAAATAGAAGTGCCACATCAGGGCCTGATGAGGTTCTGATTCGGATTCCACAACAGATGAAAAAAATGTGTTTTAAAGAAGATTTGAACCAACGACCTTCTAATCAGTAGGCAAACCCTCTAACCGCCACACCACCAAGACTCTTGAACATCATAGCTAAGAGCTTCTACTACTTATAGATTGGCTAAGTTGTGG
>JABFPJ010006673.1:0-10671 GCA_022817425.1 Gryon sp. ZL-2020
AAATCAAAACGTGTAAAAAAAGTGAGAGAATGGCGCTCTGGTCTTTAAATGTAATTTAAATTGTTCATTTAATTTTAATTTAAGAAATCTGTAATGTCGATAATGTTAGCTTCGCCATCACCTTAAGGTGGTTCTTCAATACAGATACACCGGAGTTAGGGTCTTTTGAAATTATAAGTTATTGATAAAGAATTGAACTTTATAAAATATGTTATTTCATTCTTTGATCGTGGGAGAATGTTTTGGTTAAAGAAAACTTGAATTTTGTTGTTTACCTTTTACTCCGTAACATCCCCCGTATTTTTACAATCTCCTATATACTACAAAAAACGGGGAAGGTTACGGAGCAAAAAGTAAACAACAAAATTCAAGTTTTCTTTCACCAAAACATTCTCCCAAGATCAAAGAATAAAATGACATATTTTTTAAAGTTCAATTCTTTTTCCGTAATTTCTAATTTCAAAAGACACTAACTCCGGTGTACTAGCATTGAAGAATCGCCTTAATGGCAGAAACAATATTTTGTGTTAATAAAAGACAGACAATTCATTCAACATAAGTTTGTCCTTTATTAATATAAAATATTGTTCTTATTCGAACACGCCATTAAGATGATTCTTCAGTCGAATTCGCTACCTCTCTTTTTCTCTAATAGAGCCATCATTAGCTCTATTCTTTTTGCTCTTATAGAGCTGAAGAATCCCCCCTTGAGGACATTCAATTCAAATCGCTGAAATCATTAATTTTACATTTGATTTGTAACTTTCGATTTTTACATTTAAACAGCTACAGGAATTTTCAAGTTATTTTAACCCGAATTCATATGAAATTTCAAAATCAAATTCAAATTTTCTGTTGCATTTTTCAGATTATTCCAGGCTAGAATTTTTCAAGCTGAAATTATCTGATTGCTGAACCAGGATAGTTTTTAAATTCTAGTTTAACTGAATATTCTAATAGTCTAAAAATGACATAAATAAAATATATTTATTTTGTTTAATAATTTCTTGTTAAAAATTGCAATGCAAACATGAAAAAGTTATTAATCACAAATATTTTCAAATTTTAAATATTTCCACAATTAAACATAATAAAACTCTTGATAAATATATTAAAGTTTATTTACACTTGTTTTAGTTTTATATATACGAAAGGCAAAAGTGCTCCAACCAATGTTGCGGATTTTGCGGAAAAAAGCAAGCGTCATTGTTGCCAACATAAGAATTGAAAAGCTAAGTTATCTCGCTTTTGCACAGCAATTTTGTGTCGAAACAAGGACAGAATTGCAGACAAGAAGCGAGACTTGACGTTAAATCATTTCTCGGCAGCGCCTTGAAATATGTTGAGTATGAATTTTTGTCGTGCGTCGTGATAACGGTCTCCAGTCAGTTGCGTCGAAAAATGAGTTAGACTTAAAAACTCGACGGTTTTGGATCTCAGTCTTCTTTGTTGAGTCATCGATTGTTATTCTTTTTTTTTCTCTGTCTTCTCCATTGACTGTTTGTTTCTTCCACTTTTATCCGCGAAAACTTCCGAGGTTTCATTTCAATTCTATTAATTCAGTTTACGCAAACGAAATAATAGAACTTACATTATTATTTAATAATAAATAGTCATAGTAAGAAAATATTTATAATAATAATTAAGGATATATATATATATATATATATATATATATACACAAACAACAACAATAACAAAGAATGAAGTCAAGTTGAAAGAGGAAGATGTTGGTTGTGTCACTGTACAAACGATGAGTCAGATTTGCAGAGTGCAGATCAAATTACGCCGAGAATCGTCTTGACGAATTTTGCCAACGAAAAAACGCACATGTCAACACAAAAATGAGCCAATTGTCGCAATTTGGAGCTTATCAATTGGAGCAACAATACTGAAACATTTCATTTGCAGTCACTGAAATCTGTCAACGTAAGAAAACCTTCATTTTATTAAATATTGTATTATTATTTATGATATGATATATTATTTATTAACATATTTGTTAAATTTTCATTTTTTTTAATCGTAGAATTTAGTTGAGCTTTGTCTTTTCTTGTTTTCGATTGAACCATTGGCATTGCGTCATTAACAGAAATGTCTGCGGGGGAGGGGGGAATTAAAAATCCTCATTTTCAGGGCTAGTTTGTTTTTAGAAAGTAAAACACGGATTTTCATTCGTTTCTGGCTTTATCGGAATTTGATATCAAATGCGTCATTGGATACGCATTAATGTTCAATATTTTATTCATCCACGTACATTTTATTGGTTAGGTAAACAGAAGTCGTAACACATTTCAACAATCATTATATTTGTTGTAATTATCGTCATGATTGTTGCGAAGCTTTACGTGATCAGCTTATTTTAGGTGATTACTTTTTCCTTGTATTATTATTATTATGCATTTGTGCATTGTGTTTTAAATGAATATTTTTTCAAAGCAGAATTTTTTATTATTATTTATGTGGGTTTAATTTGAAAAATAATCAATAATTTTCTATTAACTTAATCTAATCTTTTGAATGAATATCTATTAGATTGATCAGAAATTATAATTTAGTTTTAAGATTTTTGTATGATAAAATAGACTTTTTGGGTGACAAGAAATAAGTTAAATATGCTAAAAATATAAAAATGTTTTTACAGAGAAATAAAATCGTCGAACTATTAGAATAGAACAAGTTTCTATGATAAAACTATTTATAAGTTGTAATATCTACTTATATATAATTCAATAGATACATTTTATTTGTTTATTCTACGTTTAGTCATCAAATATGTTAAAAATGCAAAATGGTTTTATGTTCTATAAAACATAATACTAATTAAAACCATCTGTATATTCTTTATTAATAAATAAAATAATATACTCCAAAACTATGTTAATTTTATAAAACAAAATTCTGTTTGACTAAAATTGAAATGATTAAAGTTCACTTTAGTAAAAATATGCGAATGAAATAAAACTGTATGTCGAAAATAATTGAAGAGTAATTAACTTTTAATTAACCTTCCATATTTTAGTATAAGTAATTACATTCGCCCATCTCTGATGTGTATTATAAGAATAAAGATAGGATATATTTGTATGATCAATAAAAGCGGAGAAATTAAATGAGATTGTTGTATTTAAACAGGTTCACAATGCCAAATACAGAAAACATCGAGGACAATACAGAGCCCAACACACATGCAAACACATCAGCAACGACGACGACGACAACCACCACGACAACTCACGTGATTAACGTGGAGCAACACCGACAATCACCTGAGATGGCGCAACCAAATCCACCGCGCCACTCGTCTCCGAGCATCAGTTTGGCCCTTTTTGATGCAAACGCACATCGTACACTCAGAAATTCTACCTCTTTGGTTGAAAACATATCGTCCAGGGTTGAGGGCTTAAGGCCTCTGCTTGAACGAGTACGATTGCATCTTTACGTTATTTTCATTTCAACAAAAATTGCTTCATCAAAGTGTCTTATAATAACGCGATAAGCGCATGAAAAGATACAATCACTTTTATTATTTTTATCAAATGCTGTTTTTTAATTAAGCACTTCATGTTTGTTATTAAATTAATGACGTAGTTTGATGGTATTTTTTTAAACATTTTGTTTGAAAATGTTTATGAAACAAAATGACAAGTAGATATTAAAAGTTGTAATTGATATTTAAAAAAGTATAAGTAATTTTTTAATATTTTTTATTATAGTTACATTGAACTATATAACTAATTTAGATTTGGTTAAATTTACATTATATTAGGCATGTTTCTACAATAATTTTTGAATAAAAACTTATTAATTAGGTAAATAATATATTAATAAATTTCATTCGTTGCAGACAATATTAAAGTTGTGAATGTTACTTTGTAAAGTATTATATAAGTGTTTCCAATTAAGATATGATGCAATTTCAAACGTGCTTATGTATATATACATATGTTACTTATCAATATGCAGTTTAAAAATGTCCAAATTATTGAACGATTGTAATTTTATGCACTCGCTAAACAATGGTAAAACCAGATAATTTACATACTTGCATTTCAGTTTTATTTTTAGTTCAAGTTATAAAAGAGATTATTTTTCTGTTTAAACTAATAATTTACATAAAATTATATTTATATTTAAAGCATAAAACTTATACTATATAAGTCCTATGATTTAAAGGCAAAAATGTTAACATATTAAACATGTTTTTAATTTTTAAATGTAGTTTTAAATTAAAATTTAAATAAATTAAATGTATTAGTTCTTAAAAAATTATTTTACTAACAACTAAAAATATGAGTATTTTTAAAATAATACAGAAAAATAAGACATTGTAATAAAGTCTTAAAACAAAAAGTTTATATTAAATATTTATTTAAAATATTGTATAAGCAAAGTTACATCATGAACTTATTATAACAAATTGTTTTAAGGTAATACTGGGTGCAAAAGGATAATGCATTTTTAAGATTTCACTATTTATTTCGCATTCATTAATATCTTTATTTATTTTTTATTATTAAACCAATGTTTATTTAATACAAATATTTATTCAATTAAATATATTTTATGTGATTCATAACCATTAAAAATATTTCAATACTTTTTGTCACTTTTACGTTTGTCAAACTTTTTTTATTTAAATAAAACAAATGAATGGATGACAGTTTTAAAAAATGTATAAAAGAATATATACCGAAATGCCAACTTTGAATTCTAAATATGACGCCAAAAATATTTTTCATAAATTATAGTAAAAATAATTAAAACATATAAAAAATTAAGTTCGATTTTTTATAAAATTCTCTAAACAATTTATTTGTATATATTATTTTTTAATGCTACGTTAATTGCATATTTTTATTAGTCATTTTTGATAACATTTTGAAGATTAGTAGATAAATCTGCAAAACTACTTAAAAAAAGATCAGGATTATCTGCTGACTATCATACTGTATACCTTTTTAAGCTTATCTTGCAATTGTTTCTGAAACATGAATTTTCAAGTCATGTCAATCATAGACATGCTAGAATTTGCATTGTTTTGTTAAATATTAGACAATGATCAATTGATTACATAGTAATTGTCATAATAGTTACTCAAACAAACGAAAAACAATTATATTTTATTCTAATGGGGAAAAGAAGAAGACATAAGAGGAAATTTGTGACAGTACAGTTTATTATTAATTTTTTATACAAATTAATATTATTTTTCTATTTTGAAAATGAATATTTTATATATATTTCATCCATATTTAAAAGATGTCGTTTGATTATCAGTTAAATTATGTTTTTGGTTAGGTTTTGTTTTCTTTAATATCTTTTTGTAATATTAAGAAATATCTACTATTTCTATTTATAGTGATTGTTTTTACAGAAAAAACAAGTAATCAAAGTGTCAAAGTGCTTTGAATAGTTTTGACGTATTTTCGAATAACATATGTGAAGCATTTTCTCGTGTTTTTAACTTTTATCTTCCATTGTCAACTCTCTGATAAAATGCAACGTTTAAATTATATTTTATATATACAACAAATATGAAAATTTATGATTCGCAATATATTGGCAATATATTTTTTGTCTCTACAGACTATAAATAATATTTTTTTGTGTATTTGTTTGCCGTTTTTGTAGGATTATTTTTTTTTCTCGTAATTACTTTTCTTATCAAAAACAAATTTTCTTTATTTTATATCGTTTAATTCTTATACGTTAAAATAATTTTAGGTGAAATGCATTTAATTATTAAATTAATTAAATTTTTTTTACATTTTTAACATTTGATTATAAAATTATCTCAGGCTTTATTTCAAATTTAATTTTAAAACTAATATTGTTTTATTAACAAAAGTGAAATTGCACAATTAGATTTTAAATACTTTTTCTTTTATTAAAATAATTAAATTGTACTTAAAAGTGTAGTATGTACATTTAAATTTGTTATTGTTCAATGTTATCACACATGTTTTAGCGAGAAACTTTTAACTTTTTAATAAATAATAAATTCATTTTTTATATTAAAATTCTAAATTTTTAACAATGTCACGAAAAAAGAAGAACTTATCCTCGTCTGTAAGTGATTATGAAACACAACTGAATTTTTTAAATTTTCGTTTATAATATCTAATATTACAATTGAGGTGCTCTAATTATTTTTAATAGAAGCATTGATTATATACATTCATTGAAACACTATGTAAAATCATGTTCAACTAATAAGTAACATTCTTTCATTTTTTCATTAAAAGATCAAAATTTTACTTTGCAGTATCCCCGATTATCATCGTTATTCAGCATCCAGCGACACCGTCGCGATGCGCCGACGACCTCGGAGATCGGTGAGAACTATATAATCAACATTGAAGAAAACGCGGCTGCGAGTAGTGGAGCAAATCGCGGATCTCTGGACGAGCGTCATCGTCAGTTGCACAATCAGACGTCAAGAGGCAGTGTCACCGAGAACCGAGTCCTCCCCACGATCTCCGACCCGAGCGCGAGCGGCTCCAGAAACGAAGCCAACAACGACGCCAACAACGAAGAAACCAATCAGACCGACGATGCGACAAACACCACTACGCCTGCTGCTACATCTGCTGGAACAACAGCAGCAGATGGTGCGAGTGACGCAGTTCCAATCGATGCCGATGGCAATAATAACAACAATAATAACAATTCCGAGGAATCGTCGATTGCGGAAAATATGTCCACCTCGGAGGAACTTCCTCTGAGTCCTGAAGTGAGAGCACTTTTGTTGATGATCAAGAGCTATTTGCCCTACGTGTCGATTTTGCTCGTCAAAATTGCTTACGATCATATAGAGGGTATCTTGAATTTGCTGCTGTGTCTGTTAACATTCATCAGAGTCAACAGTGAATTGAAACAGGAGATAGCGAAACAACAGAATCGCAGTTGGTTAACATTGTTACGTATATTGTGTCAAATTGCCGGGTGCTTTTTCGTTGTTGGCGTGATCTTTGGCGAGGAAATATTCATTGCATTTTATTCTGAGCCGGTGACGATGTTAGAGTTACTATGGTCGGTAGCTATTATGGACTTTGCACTGAAACTTATCACGGTTACTATTAAAGTTTTCCTCACTTGTCTACCTACAGGATTACTTGCTATCCCACAAAGGGTGAGAATTAACAAAAATAGTATTATTTTACATTTAAAAACATTTTATGTTCTTACTGCGAATAATACCAGCTGTGAAGCATTAAGAAATAAATACATTCTGTAGATTCTGTTAATAACCAGATAACTACTTATGTATTTAGTATAACACTTACTTGCTTTTTACTAGAAGCCACAGAATTAGCTATGTAGAAAAAGCGCTTTATTATTAATTATTAAATTAACGCGTTAATTGTTCAAATTCACGCGTTAATTTAAAATTAAGAATTTACGGTCATTAATAACGAACAACATCTCTGTCTGTAAGTAAATGATTAATTTTTGAAATGACTTATTAATATGAATGTTGTTTTTTGCAGGGAAAATATTATGTACTGGTTGAAGCAACATCACAAGTTTATCGATGCACTGCTCCGATTAAACCTTGGTTGTGCTATTTATTTAAAGCGTATCAAGGACCTGAAATGATATTCAGCATCCTACTCTCTTTTGCTTATGCTATTAGTAAAACGAGTGACATTTTCTCTCGGATCAGTTTTTTTTGGACTGCGGTGTCCAAGTTGTTACAAAATATGGTAAGATTTCTTTGGTCATAATTAATGTAAACAATCAATATAAAGAACGATTTTATTCGCAAAATAATTGTTTACTTGTATTAATATAAATATTCACTAAACAATTATTTAAGGAAAAACATTTTATTAAGTTATAAATTACGAAAAAAATTAACTTACTAATAACTTATTTGAAGTTCAAATTATTTTAAAATTATAAGTTTTTGTTAAAGTTAAGATCAAATCTTGGTTAATAATATATATTTAATATTTATATTATTTTGTTATAAAATAAATATAAAACAATTGATATAAATAATTAATTTCAGAGTTTGGGAGTCGCTCCATCCAAAGAGCAACTAGTTGAAGCGGGAGGTGTTTGTGCCATTTGTCACGAAGAATATTCAACACCAGTGCGATTGAGTTGCAAGCACATCTTTTGCGAAGCCTGCGTATCCACCTGGTTAGACCGGGAAAGATCTTGTCCGTTGTGTCGTGCGGCTATAACAGACGATCCGATTTATCGTGATGGTCACACGACTAACTACATGCAATTATATTAAACAAGTCCGACTTCCTTTCATTCTTCCAGGCAACTCAATGACGAAATACTCTTTGACGTTGCATTAAAAGATAAACAAACAAAAACAAAACAAAAGGGGAAAAAAAGTTATAATATAAATATACATATATGTGAATTTAAGAGATAAAAAAGCAGAACACCCTAAACAGACAGATGCAACCTAGGGCATATTTTTTATGAGACTTTAGTGACATCTAGCCAATTTTTACATTCAACTTCGTACTCAACGCTCAAATTGATGTTTATTTTCACGTTGTTGTCGAAGTGAAGTTCGTTTGATACAGCGATTCGAGACTGGGGTTAGAATTAATATTAAAGTGTTACAAGTTTTTTCGTCCTGCTTCCCCAATAAGTCATATTTTAATTCACACTATTGAAACAAACAAAAATTATGAAAATGTAAAAACAAACGTAATTATTGTAATTAAAAATGCGTTGCGGGATTATGATTAATATGGTAACAAAGTTTGTCTAGCAAACTTTTTATATCAATTTGTCAAATCCTACACATATAGATATAACACATTTTTACGGCTACCCTTGTCCGTTTTCATAGCGTTTTGTGTCAGAGCAGGGTATTATATTTTTGTATTCGTACAAGTTCAAGCATTTAATATTTTTATATTTGTCGCAAATAATTTTTAGAATTAATAACTAATGGAAGTGACAAACCGAACTAAAAGTTCCTAATAATTTCAATTATTGTTATTACATTTACTAATACATCATACAGAAATCATATATATATATTATATGTATACTTATATGTATTAGAAACTGTAAAACATTAATTGAGAAATATTAGGAACTTTAATTTCGAAAAGTAACTTAAAGCTAATTGAAGAAAAAAAAAAATTAAGACGATGCTGATGTGAATTAACAATGGTTAATAGTTGTCTTCGAATTATGTTTTTTATATTTTCGTTTGTTCTAATTTAATGTTTCAACGTTCGCCAAAAAATCGGCGTCTTCTTTTGCATTTCATATTTATTTACATTAGTGTAAAAAGCGTTTTGTGAATTTATATAATTGTTCAATCGTTGATTGAATTGATAATAAAGTACAAAAAAAGTGATGTAAACGATGCGTTATTTATTAATAAAAATAATAATTATGTTTTTATTTTAAACAAACCAATTATTATTTGTATTAGTTACTAATATTACTAAAATCAGGGGTAGAGAATATAATATCATTGCAAAATAACATCTTTTATCATTTAAATGCTTACAAATTCAGTTATTGTTAAAAGTTAAAGCAAAAATAAATAAGAAAGAAAAATGTTAATTTTCGATTATAATCATTCAAATTTTACTTTCAATCCTTTTGTTTTATAATATTTTTAATTTAATGTGTACATTGGCTAATTTAGAGACTTAGTAGATTAATTTTTGTAATTAATTAATATAAAATGATTACTTTCACTGTATTTAACAATATACATTAAAGTCAATTAATTCACAAAAAGTTTATACTCTTAAACATAAAAAATTTCCATTTTCTTTGAAAAATACTCGATATTCTGACATGTTTAAAATATATTTATTTAACATATGTCATATGTGTACATGATAAAATGTATAAAAATTAATTTAATTTTCCTTCCACTCATAAAAAAACTTATTTTTTCGACAAGTTTTAGTGAAAAATTAATTTTTCTCAATTAAAATATAGCATGAAACATTGAAAATTTTTTTCAAAAGTATCACATCAATTGTACAAAATACTATTGCTCTTAATTATTAATTTTTATGATTCCTTATAATGTTAACTAAATTGATGCTTTACTATGAATAATACTATTAATCAGAGTTGTCAGACAAAAGATTTGTAAATTAAATACACACTAATAATATGAAATTTACTACCCTTTCCACTGACAAACTCTTTTTGATGTATAAGTACCAACGAAAGATTTCATATATGTACATAATTTATTTAATTAAATTGAGTCGCGATTGAAAATATTGCCCATCCGCTTGAGTTGCGCGACGATTTATTTCTTTTTGTCTATCTCGGCTCACTATTTCTTCTAACACTTCACCATCTCCTTTTATTAATCTGCAATAAAATAAAATACTCATTTTAAATTCATTTGATTTAACTTTAAACATTATTTAATATACTTGCAAATGGAAATAACGATATTGCTTTTATATAAATAACAAAATAAAAACATAATTTTTAACACAATAAATTTTGTTTTTATTTGTTTCATTTTGTGGCTTCCAGTAATATCCAGGTAATTTTATTGGAAATACGTACATAGTTACCTGGTTATTACCAGAAGCTGCAAAATTAAAGGTTGAAATCTCTTCTTAAATTAAAAATAAATCTCAATCAACTTTTGATTTCAACAACGATTTAACTTTTGCGATTTCATCAAATTTTGATTGCAAA
>JABFPJ010006674.1:0-10671 GCA_022817425.1 Gryon sp. ZL-2020
TTATATTATATTATATTATATTATATTATTCCCTATCAGAACAAAAAATATATTGCGAATATATTGTTAATATATTTTTAATATATTTTTTAATATAGAAACATATTCTAAATATATTAAAAATGTATTCATGATATAATGCCAAAAAAGTAAATTTGGAGCATTCTTTAAATATATCAAAAATATATTATGAATATATTGAGAGTGTATTAAAAATATATTATGATTGTATTATGAATATATTAAGAATATATTTTTATAGAAAAAGTGTATTCAGAATATATTAACAATACATTCGCAATATATTTTTCGTTTTGCTAGAGATATTATATTATATATTACTATCTTTTACATGTTTTTATATTTTATATATATATATCTTATTAAATTTTAATAATATATTTATTTGACTATATGCATATTATAAAAATAGTATTAATATTTATAATATATCTTAAATATTTTCCCTAGCAAAATTTAAAATATATTCTTCATATGAATATATTAAGAATATATTTTTATAGAAAAAGTATATTCACAATATATTAACAATATATTCGCAATATATTTCGCAATAAATAAATAAAAAAATAAATATTTTTCATTTTGCTAGGGTTATTATATTATCATTATTATTAGGGTTGATAAAAACCACGATTTTTTTTAAATCAAAAAAATTGATTGTTTTGATTGAAATCATATTTAAATCCGATATAAATCACAATATTAAAAATATGAGTAAATAAATTTAATTTTTTAGTCAATAAATTTTGTTTTCTAATTTTCTTATTTGAGTTAGTTTTCTTAACTTTCTTATTTTCTTATCTTAGTTAGTCTTGTTAGTTTTCTTACTTTTCTTATTTTAGTTACTTTTTTTAGTTTTCTTGATTTTGTTAATTTCTTTTGTTCTCTTCATTTTGTTAATTTTCTTAGTTTTCTTATTTTAATTAGTTTTACATAGTTTTCATTTTTTAGTTAGTTTTGTTAATTTTGTTCGTTTTCTTACTTTTCGTATTTTAGTTACGTTTTCTTCGTTTTTTTAATTTTCTTAGTTTTGTCAATTTTATTATTTTTGTTAATTTTCTTAGTTTTCTTATTTTAATTAATTTCACATAGTTTTCGTTTTTTAGTTAGTTTTTTTATTTTAGTTAGTTTTAATACTTTTTCATTAAAATCATTGATTTAAAAAAAAATCATTTCATTTAAATCGCGATGTAAATCAATGATTTAAATCTTTTGATTTAATCATTATATTATTATTATACTATAATATTTCAGAATTTAGAATTCCTATTTAAACATCGATCCAACAAAGACTATAACAAATTAATTAAGGAATTTATTTTTGATTAATTCACTCCTAATATGCAATATTGTATTCTTTTTTCTATATTTTGTTATATTTTTTTATTCAATTTATGTGAAACAAGTAATTTTGATCCTCTTCTTAAATATAATAAAAAATAACAATTTCCCAATCCTTGTTTCAGAGAATTTTCCGAAGATCCCTGCTCCTCGCTGAAGCGTGGAAACATGATTCGCGCAGCGCGAAGTCTTCTCTCGGCGGTCACAAGATTGCTCATTCTCGCGGACATGGTGGACGTGCACACGCTCTTAAAATCCCTTCACGTCGTGGAAGACGACTTGAAAAAGCTGAAAAACGCATCATCGCAGGGCGAATTATTGGACAACATCGAGCAATTTCGCAAAAACACGTCAGAGCTGATGAACCAAGCGGCCAAACGTCAGCAGGAACTCAAAGATCCGCAACTGCGGGACGACTTGGCGGCCGCCCGGGCGGTGCTGAAAAAGCACTCGACGATGTTGTTAACTGCGTCGAAAGTTTACGTGCGACATCCCGAGTTGGCTGCGGCGAAGGAAAATCGTGATTACGTGTTGAAGCAGGTTTGCGAGGCGGTCAACACAATCAACGACGTGGCGCAGGGCAAAAATTCGCTCAACAATCAGCAGCCGTACGACGGCCCGGGCGAACTCGCCGCGGCGCTCGACGACTTCGACGATCGGATGGTGATGTCGCCACTGGCGTACAACGAAAAACGCACTCGGCCCAATCTCGAGGAGCGACTTGAGAGTATTATTAGTGGCGCCGCACTCATGGCTGACTCGTCCTGCACGAGGGATGAACGTCGGGAGCGTATTGTCGCAGAATGCAACGCCGTGCGACAGGCACTGCAGGATCTTTTGGCTGCTTATTTGGATAATGTGAGATATTGTTATGTTCAATGTGTTGAGAAGACGTCCCAGGGAAAATATTATGATGAATCAGTTTTGATTCTTTTTGCATCGCGTTTCTTTTAGGGAATATAAACAAGATTATGTATGAAAAATATCAGAGATAAAGAATTGTTATTAGGGTTGAGATGATTTAAATTAAAAGATTTAAATCATTGATTTCAATCGCGAATTAAATAAAATGATTTTTTTGAAAAAAAGCAATGATTTTAATGAAAAAGTATTTTATTTACAAAAAGTTAGAAGTTACAATTATTTATATAGCAAATTATTAATTGATTTTGATTATTTATACAAGTCACGAAAAATCGGTTATTCAAAAAAAGCAAATTGCGAGAAGAATTTTGTTAATGAAAGTTCAAATATATCGATATCTGAGTTGAAGGTAAAAATTGAAGATTTAACTGAAGAAGAATAAGAAAACTAAAAATATAATAAGATTAACAAAACTAAGATAACTGACTTAAAAAACCAGAAAATTATGAACACTAACTAATAAAAGAAAACTAATAAAAGTAAGAAAATTACAAACAAACTCAAATAAGAAAAGTAAGAAAGCTAATAAAATAATCTAATTAAGAAAACTAAGAAAAGAAAGAAAATTAACAAAACTGACTGAAAACAAACTAACTAAAAAACGAAAACTATGTAAAGCTAATTAAAATAAGAAAACTAAAAAAATTAACAAAATTAAGAAAACTAAGAAAATTAACAAAAATAAGAAAATTGACAAAACTAAGAAAATTAAGAAAACTAAAAAAAAATTAACTTAAATACGAAAAGCAAGGAAACGAACAAAATTAACAAAACTAGCTAAAAAATGAAAACTATGTAAAACTAATTAAAATAAGAAAACTAAGAAAATTAACAATATGAAGAAAACTAAGAAAATTAACTAAAATAAGAAAAGTAAGAAAACTAACAAGACTAACTAAGATAAGAAACTAAGAAAGTTAAGAAAACTAACTTAAATAAGAAAATTAGAAAAAATAAATTTAATTGACTAAAAATTAAATTTATTTACTCATATTTGTAATATTGTGATTTAAATCGGATTTAAATCTGATTTCAATCAAAAAAATCGATTTAAAAAAATTTTTTTTTTAATCGTGATTTTTATCAACCCTATTTTAAACACTTATTTTATACCTATATTATATTTGATATTATTATTATTATATACAAATTATACCTGTTCCAATCTCTTTTTGCGATATAACTCATAATGACGACCGTGTGTTTTTTCTCGCAAGTCTTCCATATTAGTTCTGATTAACATTTCACGAAGTTTAACGAAATCGCAATGAGTCTCATTTTCAACTGAAAGAAATGAAGAATCATTCAAAATTATTGTCGTAATAGAAATGTTGCTTTAATTTATTAAGTACATAATAAAAAAAAATTATATAAAATGAATAGATACAAAAATAATATTGAATTTGTGAGTTTTAAAAACATTTTTTAATTTAAATTAAATTAAACTAGAATTGTAAATTGAAAAAGTAAATTAAATGAATTAATTAAACAAATATTTATTATATAATATTATTATAATATACTTGTATATTAATTAATTAATTATATAAATACAATGAAAATGTAATACAAATTAATTGAAATAAATAAAAAATAATATATAATAATAAATAACAAATAATAAAAATTGTGTATACCTTGTACGGTACCCCACGGATACTGCCGCGATCGCATCATCTTATTTCCGACGCGAACAAAATCAGTACTACCGACAACAGCAAACGGAACGTGAGCATTCATATTTGTATTCACTTCCGCGACACTTTCATCGTCAGTTGGAAATTGATAGATGTGCACGCCATTGTTTTGCAATTCTGATATTATTTTCGACTAAAAAGAAATGACAAATTATAAATATTTAACAAACAAATTGTTATTTATACTTAACAAAAATAAACCATTGCTTTTCTTCATTTCAATTAAATACCTTAAATTTCTGCAACTCAGACTTGGAAATGGTGTCTGCTTTGGCAATAATAGGCACGATATTCACTTTTGTATCTAGTTTTTTCATACATACTAAATCAATCGATTTTAAGCTGAAAAATAATATATTCAGTTGTAATTAGTATTATTATCGTTATACATTTAATTTAAAATATTAATTATTAATTATTTATATTAATAATTACAATAATATTTATATTTATATTATATTTTTTTTACAATTATTCTTAAAGAAAGCATAGTAAAAAGGACCATATACTGTTCTTATATTGTTAATATATTAACAGTGTATTATTAGTTAATTTTATGCTGTTAATATATTGCAAATATATTGTTAATACATTCTGAATATACTTTTTCTATAAAAATATATTCTTAATATATTTTTGATATATTTAGAATATGTTTCTATATTAAAAAATATATTTAAAATATATTAAGAATGTATTAAAAATATATTAAAAGAATATATTAAGTATATATTAAGAATATATTAACAATATATTCGCAATATATTTTTCGTTTTGATAGGGTGTGCAAAAATAATTACCCAATTAGTTGTATTAAATTTTAAAAATTAGAAAAATATTATACTGAAAATAATTAATTATTCTAAAAATAATAATTGAAAACTTGTTTGTTATTTAGCAAGTTGTAGAGTCAATAGTCAAATCATTCTATTTATGACCTTACTTTTGCTAAGTTTGAATGTATAATTTAATTTTATTTACAAAAATAATGGTTAATTAAAAATGGAATTACTTTTCAATTACTTTCTGAATTAAAATGCATATTTTTAGACAGTCTTTTTTATAAGATAAATACACAATTTTAGACTACTTGAATTTTGTATTTTTAATAATTATTAAATATTTGTGTATTTATTTGTATAAAAAAAATTGAATAATGGACTTGCGCATCTCTGATTAGTAAGAAGGTAAATTTGGAGCATTTTTTAAATACATTAAGAATATCCCTAAGATTAATAACAAAAAAACATTATAATATATTGTCTATATATTGTTAATATATTCTTAATACATTCTTTATATCTGTGGCTTGAAGGAAAAACCGATTAACTCCTTTTTTTGCAAAATTGAGTTAATGATAATTTCGGATTTTAACAAGCTTATATTTCCATTGTATGAGTCCATATTTATCGAAATGTAGAACTATTACAAAATTGGAAGATGAAATAATGAATTTTTTCTGTATGTTTGAATACAAGATGAAAAATTCAAACCCGTTTTTCTTAAAATTTGTAAAAGTGGAGTTAATTGGTTTTTCCTTTAGGCCACAGATATATTTTTAATATATTCTTAATATATTTTTAATATATTCTTAATATATTCTTAATATATTCTTAATATATTCTTAATATATTCTTAATATATTCTTAATACATTCTTAATACATTCATAATATATTTGTAATATATTTTTTAATATAGGAACATATTCGAAATATATTAAAAATATATTCACGATATAATGCCCAGAAAGTAAATTTGGAGCATTTTTTAAATATATCAAAAATATATTATGAATATATTGACAATATAGTTGGTCCGAAGATACCCCTAGCAAAACGAAAAATATATTGTTAATATATTGATAATATATTGATAATATATTGATAATATATTCTTAATACATTTTTAATATATTCTTAATATATTTTTAATAAAAAAATATACTGACAATATAGTTGCAGCATATTATTGACACTTCTCTAGAAAAACGAAAAATATATTTCAACTATACTGTTAATATATTCCGAATATATTAACAATATAGTCGAAATATATTTTTCGTTTTTCTAGGGTTGTCATGAATGTAATATATTGACAATATATTAAGTATACATTATGATTATATTATGAATATATTAAGAATATATTAAGAACATATTAAGAATCTATTAAAAATATATTAAGAATATATCATGAATATATTTTTGATATATTTTTATAGAAAAAGTATATTCAGAATATATTAACAATATATTCGCAATATATTTTTCGTTTTTTCATATATTGTCAGTATATTCATAATATACTGACCATATATATTTACATATTTTCAATATATGGATCATATATTGGTAGTGTATTAGCACTTTACAAAAGTAATCCATATATGGTCAATATATGATTCTTATATAATTGATATATGATCCATATATGGTTCAATATATGGTCCACATATGGTCAATATATTTTATGTATTGTCAATATATGCTCAATATATGATCAATATTTTATTTCTTTAACAATATATATCTTATATATGGACAATATATGCTCCTTTTTACAAGACAATTTTTCAATAAAAAATGATAAAAATGTCGTACCCATGTCCCGTTGGACAAATAAAATAAAGACAGACGTGAATTCTACTGTCGTGATAGGTTGAAAGTGAACGTTTAATTTTTAACTCTTCTTGTAAATAAGCCTCGAATTGTGCGTCGATATAATCAACCACGGCTTTAAAACTATCTTCCTTATTTATCTGATCTCCATAGCCAACCGTGTCGACGATGGTTAATTTTAGTCGAACGTTGCTCTCCTGTAATTCATAAGTATGGGATTTCAATTTCACGGCTGGTAAATTATGGGGACTCGGTGTGGACTCGAAACTTGTGTTAAACAGCGAATCCATTAGTGTCGACTTTCCAAGTCCAGTTTCACCTGCGTAAATAACAAAGTATGACATTATTTAATAATATAATCATTATGAATATAGTAATATAATATAATGAAAATAAATGATTCAACAAAAAGGCATTCATTCAAAACTATTTTGTCGAGTGAAATTTCCGAGAAAATATCGTGAAAATGTTAATTAAATGTTATCACATTCCAAGATAAAGTGAATGAGAAATTCGTATTAAATATTATCGGAAAAACATTTTTATGATAAAATCATTAATTACGGCATGCATTTGTTTTTAAATTTCAATTTTGAAAATGCATTTTTTCGGTTTAAATTTAATGTTGTTTATTATTTTTATTGTAAATAACATTAAAATAGTTAATATATATATATATATATAGTAATAATAAATATTAACAATTATAACTATAGATATCAACATTTAATTGCAAGGTCAAATATTAAAAAATAAATGTTAAATAAAAAAAAATAATAAACATTTTAAATAAAAAAAATTTAATTATAAATAAAAAAATTCAAAAATTTTAATAAAAAAATTGAAGTTTTTAATTACAATAAAAATACAGAATGTGTATTAAAAAATGTAAAATTGTTAATTTCAAAAATATATATAAACAAATGCTTTATTATTTTTGAAATAATTACCTATGCACAAAATATTAAAAACAAATCCATTTTGAACGGATTTGTTGACCAGTTGATCCGGCAGACTGTCAAAGCCAACATGTCCTGAAAGCTTCAAGTTTCGAATATTCGCTTCAATCTGAAACAACGCAATTGAGAAGAAAGAATTACAAACCCTTGCAGATTTTTTAAAACTCAACAAATGCAAAAATCAAACAATTTTGACAGTCACAAATGTGTCTGTGAATTTACTTTCTCCCGCTTGTCAGACATTTGTGTTCAACTCAAAACAATCGTAACCAACGCCCTTTGCTTCAAATGAACGTATAAAATAAATAATTAGCCAGCATTTCGCAACATTTAAATGTAAATAAATTGACAACGAAGGTTGAAGGAATTGATTGTTGATTTTGTGATTGTTTGTTTTGTCGAAGAATTGTCATTGTTGGGAAAATAAACTTACCTTAGCACGCTCGACATCAACGGCCGCCATGTTTACGAATTACTGATCATCCGAATTTACCGACACATCATTTTATATACTTATGTATATGTATATATATGTATGTGTATATCACGATCGTATATATGTATATATATATACTTATATATATAGATATAATAAAAGGCGCGATTGTACAGTGTTGCCAACTTTGCAAAATAAAGTTGTCAAATCGTAGATGGCGCTGCAATCTAAGTGGTCTGCTGGTATATATGGGGGCCAAGACGACTCAAAATAAAAAGTGATGTTTTTGAAACATGAATGTTTCAACAAGTTATAACTTGAAAATTATAAATCGCAGAAAGGAAAGCTAAATAGGTGTCTTAATGACAAAAAAAGAACTTTTTTAACACAAATATTAGACACCCAGTATCCGAAAAATAATAGGAAACAATAACCAACGATTACTTTTAATCAAAGTGCATCTTGTTGAATTGTGTTTTGGGAATTTTACAATTCAACTAAAACTAACCAAAAATTTGTGTAATTGTTTTGTATTGTATTCTATGTTGGATATAAATGAATTGTAGTTTTATCATTCATAACATAGTAATTTTATTGTATATTATCGTCTATTGTAACTAATTATTAAATACAAATTGGAGTTGAAAATACTATGTTTCATTCAATTATCTATTGTAAACAATTGTAATTACACGATTGAGATTTCGATATATTTAAATTATTCAATTATTTCAATTTCAGCTATTAGAAACATATAGTTTTATATATAAAACTATCTAAAACCAAATAAACTAAATATTATAAATATTTGTTAATTCAAAAGAACATATTTTTATGCTTAAAAGTACTAATTTTATGTCATTAGTTTATATATTAAAAATCCTAAACTCATGTACAAAAATCAATCGTATAAAGTTAAGATGTCTTTGTAGCTCAGTGGTAAACGTACAAGTCTCACTATCGGGCGAATATGAGTTCAATTCTCGATTACATTTTCTTTTTTGTGTGAAAAATAATAAATTATAATAGACGGCTTAGAAAATGAATTGAATTCTATGTTATATTAACAATTCCAAAAAGCAATAGAAATTAATTCAAATTATCCAATTGATTTTTATATTGTATTTTTATTAATTTGTAAATAATTTATAACTCTGAAAATAAATAATAATAATATATAAATAATAATAATAATAATAATAATAATAAAAACAAAATCAATTGAGATTATTATACTTTAATATTGTTTTTTATATTGTTTATAACAAAAAACTAAGGAAAAATGGAATGAAAAAGTGTCTTATATTTTTGTTAAAAAAGTTCCTTTCTTGCATAATCTTGCTATTTAACTTTTGTTTGTGCAATTCATACTTTTCGAGTTATATTTTTTTGAAATATTCACGTTTTTGATTTTGTCTTTTTCAAATAATAGATTTACAAAGATAATAATCGAATTAAAAAATTAACGAAAATTGCATAATTATTGCTTTCAGTAGTACTTTTATATACTATTAAATTTAATATTTTTCCATGGACTTTTATTTAATCTTTATTTAATTTACAATTTAAATTACAAGTTATATTAAATGACAAGTCATGTTCATTGTTCTATATATACCATCCGGCCATTTAGACAGTAGCGACACCTACAACTTTACAGAAACTATGTAAACAAGCGGAACCAAATGTATTATCGAACTCTAAAAGTGACAGATTGTTACATTTTGACAGCTAACTTCAGGTGACAATTGTTATCTGCAGTCTGCAGGTAATATTTTGGATTTATGAGAGTTATGGTTTTTTATATTGTATAATATAATATACATGTATTTATATTTAATTTCAAATAATATAAATGGCAAAAATGTCAATCACGGTTGACATTGAATTAAAAAGAGCCAGTAAAATTTATCATGAAGATGTAAGTAGTAATTTGTATTACTTTGATTAAAATATGTATCTTTTTTTAGTTTATCTCAACATGATTAATTATTGTGCAATGTTTATTACAGGAATATGTTTCTGGATTAATTGTATTAAATAGCGATTCTGATATCAAACACGATGGGATTTCTTTGACTATGGATGGTTCTGTCAATTTGCAGTTAAGTTCAAAAACTGTTGGAATTTTGGAAGCGTTTTATAATTCAGTTAAGGTAAACAAATATAAATTTAATATAATATATAATTTAAATAAATATATATATATATTGTATTTATATAATAATAAATTACATAGTATATTTTTTAATTATTCATATATTATATATGATATATTATATATTATATCGACGCACCTTACGAATACTAAGATATCTTATAATATCCGTGAAAATGACGACATTTCAAAGTTTTGGTGAAAACTAGGATATCTCAAAAAATTGATGAAGACTATGCTATATCACACTTTTTGGGAAAACTATGCTAACTGAAAAATTATCAAAAACTATGACAATTCATAGATGTTAAGATAACATTGTTATCTTATTATAATTAATATATTAATAACATCTAATCTTTAATTAATTTAATAAGAGTTTATTTATAAATATTAATATTTGCTAACTATATATTTCATAATAAATCATCAAATCATGTATTATGAAATAAATATACCGTATTATTATAATTATTATAATAATATACTAATAAAAACTACTTTTTTTTATT
>JABFPJ010006675.1:0-10671 GCA_022817425.1 Gryon sp. ZL-2020
GTCAAAATATATAACTTTTTGCCGCTAAAATATATTTGAAAATATATTTCAAATATATTTTTTTATATGTAAACATATTTTTGCATATATTTTACAAATATATTTTTACTTATATTTTTACAAATATATTTCAGAAATATATGTGAAATATATATTAAATATATAACTTGTTGCCGAAAATATATGTGCACATATTCACATATATTTTTGCATATATTTCGAAATATATTTTCTTCCGTTAGGGTAGCGTCAAAAATATATTTATAATATATACATATTTGAAATATATTTTGTTGTCCATAATGAGATATCCCACACGATTGAAAATCTATGTTCAAAATATATATAAAATATATCTTGCTGAAAAATTATATTTGCGGCAAGAAATTAATGGCATATATTTTGTATATATTTTCTAACATATATTCCTAAAAATATATAAAAAATATATAAAAAAATATATTGAATATATATATTTTGCATACATAAAACGGCAAGAAAATGATATATTTCAAATATATTTTCGTCCCTGTGGGATACACGAATGTCTGTAACAATTTGAAAGTATGCGCGAATGAGAAACGTGAATTCCACCATTGTGTCCGAAAACAATCAGACATTTTTCCATATAATTGTCCAATCGACTTTGGATTAGAGTCGTCCAATATTGCTAAACGCGCCATTCTTTTTTTTGTATCCCATTTTCCGCTACACCGATTTGACACACTTATAAATGTCGGCGTGCTTTATTTCCCCGGACGATTATAAGGATGCGTCGACTTCAGTACCGGTAGTCAAGATCCGCTCTGTGAAACAACACCTGCATTAAGTCCGCATTAGTCATCGTACGCAGGAGTCGGCTGTATTTTCCCTCTCTGTCTTCTTTTTTTTCTTTTTTGCTTCTCTCCACGAGACATTACTTCGACGCTTCTTTGACGTTCGCAGAAAGGAAACGGCACTGATCAATGACACTGTTATGTCGCGATTCGCCACAAATACGCAATTAAAAAATAACGATGACTTGACATCCGGAGTAATTAAAAAGGATTTTTTTTATTTCGTATGATTAATTGGGCTCTGACAGCGACTTATGTAAGGATGCGTTTTGTTTAGTCATATAGAAAATGAATAATTTTGTTGGATTGATAATTTTATTGAGTGAGAAAATTATGAAAGTTGTATTTTTTTTTAGATTGGTAAATCGTAGATTTATTTTTACTGTTTTTAATAGCATTATGGAGTTGTTTGAAAAAAATTATGAAATTTTCTTAATAGAAGAGAATATATTTCGAAATGAATTATGCAAAAATATATGGGAATATATGTATGAAAATATATTTTTATATTTAAATATAAAAAATGTATTTGAAATATATTTGCACATACCTTACGATGGAAATTATATTTATATTTTGAAAATATATGGAAAAATATTTTACGCTTTTTGACGCTTTAGTATATGCAAAAATATATTTTGAATATATTTGTACATACTCAAATATATTTTTACACAAACTTTTACATATATTTAATATAATATAAATAAATATAAATAAAAACAGCGAAAACCCTTTTAGAGTATAAGCGAAAAATTTGCGAATTTGTAAAAATAATGTATCATATTTAATGTAATTAGTCCCATATTTATTAATTTATAATATTTATAATGATTTTTTTAATCTTATGTAAAAACTTTTCGTTTATGTAATATTCTAATAGCAAAATTGCTAATTAATAAACCATACTATATTATACTGTATTATACTATACTATTTTTGAAAAAAATATATTTAAATATATTTATATCTATCTTTTTTCCGAAAATATATTTTATCTATTTTACATATATTTGTGCTTATATTTAGATTTATATTTTCTAGAGATATTTTTAAAAATATAAGTAAAAATATATTTGCCAAATATATACAAAAATATATTTACATATAAAAAATATATTTGAAATATATATGCAAATATATTTCAGCGGCACAAATGATTATTAAATAATGCTGTTAAAAACAGTAATTTTTCAGCATTTATGGGTGTCAGTGTATTTGTGTTATATACGCATAATTTTACAAAAATTACTATAAAATATAATAATAAAAATTGACATACTTAAGTATGTCAATTTTAAGTATGTCAATCATTCAATTGAATGACAATTTTAACTATCTTAATGGAAGAAAATATATACAAAAATATATTTAAATATATATTTTCGACAAAAAGTTATATATTGAAAAAATATATTTCTGTAATATTTTTGCAAAATATATGCAAAAAAATATATTTCATTTATAAAAATATATTTGAAATATATTTTTTAATATATTTCAGCGTCTCAAAAAGTAATATATTTTGATATACATTTTGATATATAAAATATATAAAAATGTTCAATACTGACTATTTTTATTATATTTTATAGTAATTTTCATAAAATCATACAATTTTGTAAAATTATCATTGATTTTGCATTTTGTTTAATAAAAATAAATAAAATAAACATTTCCATGCCATTTTAATACACCAATCCTTTTATACAATATTATAAATAAATTATATAATCCAAGTTACATATCGATTGATAAATAAAATCCGAAGCTATTTGATTACATTTGTACAGAAGCTGCTGGTTTCATCTTCGTTTAAAATATTAATATAAAAACTCAACGTAACAAACACTTTTACGTAAGCCTTTATAAATATAAAATGTTAATGAATTTTTGTTAAGACTGATTAGGTTTCTTTTTTTTCTCCGCCAATGATTTGGTAAGTTTAACAAAAATGATGACATATTTATTGTTGCAATAGAATGGTGTTTCACCATTTAAATGAACATACTTTCTACTCTCTCGTAACGATCGACGAAAAATTAACGAAAAATAGTTACGACATATTGTAAATGCGTGAATGTAAGATTTCAAACTTTTGCCCACGTCTTTTTTCGATCGCACGTCGAATTGAAAATATTTTTATCGAAATTAATATTCGCTGAATGGGTGAAAACGCAGTTCTGCAACTCGTTGAATATTAATTTGACGTTGGATAAAAAGTTAAAAAGTATAATTTATTGCTAGACTTGTCAATCTGATATGTTCAAATTGATTACAGACAAATTAGTTAATATTAAAACAATGGAAAAAAAGAGAGATTGGGAAAAGAATTTTTTTGAATTTATCAATAAATTATATATATATACATATATATATACATATATATATATACATATATATATACATATATATACATATATATATAAAAAAGTTATTTGCATGAGATATAAAAATTGCTTAATTAGTATTTATAAAATATTGACGATTGTTTTTTTTGAATTTTTTTGCATTTATCAATGTTCATATTAATTTTGCGAAATGCAATAATATTAATTAAAAAGTTGCGCGAAAAAACGAGTGTTTCACATAATGACTTATGCTAATTTGGCGCCACAGAAGCAAAAAGTGACCAATTTATTGCCGGGGAATGTGTCATTTTTCAAGACAAAATATAAAAATTAATTTTTTTTTTAATCAGTGATAAAAATAATGATCAATTTTGCAATAAATAAATAATAGTTGAACGTAAAATTGTTAACTTATTCAAAGGATATAAAATGTAAATCATTGCTTATTAGAGATCATAATTTGTCTGGCAATTTTTTTTGCAAAATTATTTATTTTCAGTGATTTTGCGTTTCTTTTCATTATGTTCAGTGAATTATGGATAAACAAAATGTTATATTGGATGAATGGTGAAACTTGGTTGGCGTTCATACACAAAACCCATAGATTGCTCATAAACTATAATGATTCTTAACATTGGCCTTGGAAAAGATGCATAAAAATGAAAGATTGAAAACTGTAAATAACTTTCACGATTATAGATGTTTCAGCATGTAAATTCAATCTATTGTATGTAATATAATATATGTATAATATATAATCCTAAACTTATACAAAAAAAGTGCCATAAAATAATAATGAAATTATCGAAATAAGTTAAATAAAGTATTTATTTGAAATGTCGTTGAAAACGTTCAATGATAATAAAATGCTTTGTGAAAATAGAAACAGATGGTCAGCGAAAGGAATGCGTGAAAACTATTTTACGTATGTATGATAAAGTTATTTTCTTTCAATGCAATGCAACTTCATATTTTCATTATTTTATAAGAAGTTTTTTCTTGATTCAAAATAATTTTCTGATAAATCTGATTAATTTTTAACATTAAATTGCCGTAATGAAAAGGATCATACATTGTGCATATATTGTTAATATATTATTTTTAGCAAATCATATATAGTTCATATATTGTAAATATACTGATAGTATATTGAGAATGTATTAACAATATATGGATAATATATTAACATTATATTAACAATGTATGGTAATATAATGTCCATATATATTTGCATGTTTTTCATACATGGACCATATATTGGCCCATATATGGAAATATCTTGACCTAATATAGATGGACATAATACACATAAATGTATTAGCACTTTACAAAAGAATTGTGTATATGGTCAATATATGGTCAATAAATGGTTCATATATGGTCAAAATATGGTTTATATGTGGTTAATATATAATCATATATGGTCAATATATGATCCATACATGGTTAATATATGGTCCATATATGGTTATTGTATAGTTAACATATTGACAATATATTATTTTTAGCAAATCATATATAGTTCATATATTGTCATATATTGTGTAACCCTATAATGACTATATATATTTGCATATTTTCCATATATAGACTATATATTGGCAAAATATTGGCACAAAAGTATTCCGTATATGGTCAGCATATGGTCCATATATGGTTAATATATAGTTTATATATAATCCATATATAATCCATATATGGTCGATATATAGTCAATATATTATCGATATATGGTTAATATATGGTTCATATATAACCCATATATGGTCAATATATGATACATATTGACAATATACTGACAATATATGGTACTATAATGACAATATATGTTTGCATATTTTCCATATATGGACTGTACATGTAAATGATTCATATGCGGTTTGTATATAGTCCATATATGGTTAATATATGGTCCATATATGGTTAACATATGTTTAATATGTGGTCTATATATATGTTCAATATATGGTCCTAATATTGTTCATATATGGTCAACATATGTTCCATATATGGTGAATATATGGTTAATATATTGACAATATATAATCAATATATGATTTCTTGAATAATATATTGGTAATATATATTTTATATATGGAAAATATGTAATCCATTTTAATAGAGTGATTATAATTATTTCACCTTTTTAGTTATAAAAACTTGATTGAATACAACTTGAATATTATTGAATGAAATAATAAAGTTGTTTATTATTTATTTTAATAGAATATCATGAAAAGTATCTTTTACATAACACGTTGTATTTTTCATATATGCATTCTATGATTATACGTGTGAATACAAGTGTGCGATCTTCCTTGATATGGTTAAAGGAGTATCCAGAGTGACTATTCACATATCCATTTACTTTGCAATCTAATCCGCAGATTATCATGATTCGATTCAATGATACGAGCGAGAAATGGCCAGCCGGAAGTTTATAATGTCGTGTTCAGGAGAAACAGTAACATTGATGGTGCTCGCACATATCGTCGCTCATTTCAGTATTTATGTATCAACTGCCGCGATACAAAAGAAAGAGAAAGGACGCATTTTCTACTTTGCTTTCCAATGTGCATATGCATAATGTTTAATATCAAACATTCTTATCATAGATACTAACGAAATAAAAATACATTTGCAAATTATTGCATATGTGATTATAATAAGAGCCAATTCAATCGGACTGGAAAGTCGACAAGTTGCAAAAATGTTTATTGCATTTTTTTGCAAGACGTTTTGTTTCTTTGATGAAAGTTTATGAATTATGAATGATTTTACTATCATTAAAATGTTTAATTAGACATTCAAAAAGGGGGATAAAATTACCCTTACGGACGAAAATGAAAATGGTAAATATATGCCATGTTACTGTAATTTATATATACATTATATATAATTTTATGTATATCCCCACACGATCGAAAATATATTTTCAAAATATATATAAAATATATTTTTCTGAAAAAAATATATTTTTGGCAAGAAGTTATATAAATGACATATATTTTTTATATATTTTCTAAAATATATTTCTAAAAATATATAAAAAATATATAAAAAATATATAAAATATATATTTTTTATACGTAAAACGGCAGGAAATTATATATTTCAAATATATTTTGAGAAATATATTTTCGTCCCTGTGGGTCTTATCGTATATATAATTTTTAAATTCTTTTATATATTAAAAATATAGTCTTAATATATTTTGTAATATATTAATCATATAGTCTTAATATATATTCTTAATATATTCTTGATATATTCTTAATATATTCTTAATATATTTTTTATATATCCTTAATATATTTTTAAAAAATTATATTAAAATTATATTAAAATATATTGTGAATATATTTTTATTATATTTTGAATTTATTCTACTCGGAATATATTTTTTTCCTACGGTAATTTTATATTTTAAATATATGTCATATTGCCGCAATTAATATATAAATTATATATTTTTTTGATATTTTATATATAATTTTTACATTGTTTTACAAAACTCGAAATATATATTCTATGTAGATTCAAAATATATAAAAAAATACAAATTATATATAATTATATATAAAAACATATATAATTTATATATAAATTGATATATAACTGCAATATGGTATATATTTAGAATATGAAACTATATTTTATACTTTTAATATATTATATATAATTTGTATATTCTTTAATATATTTCGAATCTACGTCGAACATATATTTTGAGTTTTGGGTAAAATATATCTAAAAAATATAAACATTATATATAAAATATAAAAAATATCCGTACGGAACAAAATATATATATCAAAAATCAATATATATTTTAAATATATTATTTTATACGAAAATATATTTTGACATATCTTTTGCAAATATATTAATATATTCTTAATATATTCTTACAAATATATTTTAAATATATATTAAATATACAACTTTTTACCAAAAATGTATACGCATATATTCCCATATATTTTCTTTAATTTTAACTTATATATAACTTATATATAACTTATATATAACTTATATAATAATATTATATATATTTAAAACACAAAATTATACGTTAAATGTTCATTTGTGAGAGTTCAGTAATCGAATGATTAGTTTACTTTTGTTCTTACATTAAATTTGCATATTGATATAGAAAAAAAAAAGAAGTGGGCGGAAGGCAAATGAGGCAACCAATTTATGAGAAACTTTTATCGCATTATTACGGGTTTTATGGAAAAATTGCATGCACAATGCGAAACTGGATCATAAAATTAATGATGTTGATCGCATAGACAGTGCAATAATTGAAGCCATGATTTGTTGTGACCAAAAGCTTAACCAATTCATTACACGCTTCTACATTTTCCATCCAGCTTTAAGGATACTCGATTTTGTGATTGATCGACTGATTTATGCAATTAACTGAATGATCTTTACTTCTTGGTATGTCATAAGTTTGATATTATTTGATCTCTTTGTGGTCATAAATGATCAATGCAAAACTGATATGTGTTTATCAAGTTTTATGCAAATGTAATATTAAAATAGATGATGTAAAGATGATATGATATAAATCTAATTTTATAATAAACAAATATTTATAAAAACAAAGTTTATATAATAATTTAATTATGTGTTGTATTATTTACATGAAATTAATCATGCAATTTTATCTTTTGCAATATTTCCAAAAAAAAAAAAAAAAAAAAAAAAAAAATAAAAAAAAAAAAAAAAAAAAAAAAAAAAAAACAAACAAACAAACAAACAAAAAAAGTTTTGTTAATTTAAATTTTTATTTAATTAAGAAATAGTATATGGATATGTTAATTGTAAAAGTGATTATATTTTTTTAAGTTTTTTTCAATCAACATCATAAATAATAAACGTCTTTTTTATTTCCGACATTATTTGTCATTTTGTCTAAATACTTATTTTGACATTTTTGCGCACCTCGCAGAGTCGCTTTTTGGAAATAAATCTGGAAAAAACGCTTGCCTACTGCATCGCCAAAGAATGCGCAAAGAATATTTCTTTTTCTCGTTCTTTTGTCGCGCGACTAGTTTCACATTTCCAATGCAAAACTTAATCGAATCTTTGGACATAAATTATATGCTGTCGAGTCTTTATATATATGTATATATACATATATATATGTGGAAGTTGATAATTTGAAACCAAACTTTAACTTAATCACACAAAGTCAAACTCGACCAAATGAACGAGGAAAAGAAAGCTACCTGGAATTAACCAAAAATTCCAAAAAAAAAAAAATGGAGATATAAACTCGCGGGGGACGAAAAAAGTCGATTAGCAAATAATTCAGCATTATTGTATATCGCGCGTTATTTTTAACGGTGAATTAATTTTGGGATTAATTAGTTCCCTCGCTGGAATTCTTCAAGCCAGTTTTTTTTTCTTTTTTGGAAATTCAAATCGAGGAATTTTTATAAGCGTAAAAGTTGGATGAATCACGCATTTTAAGTCCGTTCACGGAGCCGCTACATTTAGCCAAGTGTCGTCAAGTTGAAATTTCACGACTGCACTTTTTCGTATGCCAAAATCGTCTTCAATTATATTTATACACGTAATCAAAATATTTGGCGACGAAATTTATGACGGAATTTGGTTTTTCTTCTTTTTAAGAAGAAATTGCATTTATTTCAATCATAAAAAAAAAATTAAATAAACATGGTTTTTTTGGTTTATGCATTTTCAGATTTTCTGACTTTTTTGGGTTTTTTTTGTATTGGGTTTTTTTAGTTTGGGTTTTTATTTTTTTGGGTTTTTTTGGTTTGGGTTGTTTTTGCTTAGGTTTTTTTTGTTTGGGTTTTTCTAGTATACTTATATATATATAAATACATATTATATTTGACATATATATTGCATATATTTAATATACATTTTTTCTTTATTTTTATAACTATTTTTTAATACTAATAAAAATAATTAATTTATATTATTCTTAATATATTTTTAATATATTTTTTAATATATAAACATATTCTAAATATATTTACAATATAATCATAATGCAAAAAAATTAATTTAAAACATTTTTTAAATATATTAAAAATATATCATCAATATATTGAGAATATATTAAAAATATATCATCAATATATTGAGAATATATTAAAAATATGAATATATTAATATACTAAAAATATATTATGATTGTACTATGCATTTATTAATATATTAAAAATATTTTCTATGAATATATTAAGAATAATTTCATAGAAATATATACAAATATATTTAGAATATATCAACAATATATTCGCAATATATTTTTCGTTTTGCAAGTCACATTTTTGAAACATATTTTCACATATTTTCAAAAATAACAGATTTTGTTTTGCCAACGTTTCGTGATTGTTCCAATATTTAATGATAAAACATATTGAAACAAGTTAACGTAATAATTATTATAAAATCACGTTACGACACCACTGATCATCGTTTTTTGCCATTATTCTACATTTGTAGACTTATATTATAATACTTGATGCGTTTTTTTCTTCTTTTCGTCCCGGCAATGTTTCTTCGTTTATATAAAGTTTACATAATGTTCGCACGACGTTTGCACCGATCTAAGACAGTTTTCTCTAATGTAAACTTATACTGACATCATTACATAAACCTTTACACAAACACGACAGACACACTGCCCATTAGGGTCGGATTCAACACCTTGAATGCCTCTTAGTCATTCTACTTTAATTTTTCACTTTTTTTTTTTTTTTTATTTTACTTCTTCATCTAAATCTTTATTTTTTTTGTTCCTCTCAGTTAGTTTTTCTTCGTTTTCTTAAATAATTCGCTTGTGAGTGTACTTTACTTCCGATTTCAATTTTAAAAACCATGATATAACCATTGTAGTGTAATTTTACAATACAATCGCGATGTTATTGTATTGCTCGCTCAGTTTCCCAGATCATTTCTTGAGGAATAGTACAAGCTGAAACTGTCACAGTTCATTGAAATTTGTTCTGTTTCATTTGCGCATTTTTCATGATGATTTGTCCAAATTTTAATTTCAACAGAAATAAACACGTAGATCTTATATTTTTAATGTTAATAATAGGATAAATCGTAGGAAAATGAAAAATAATTTCTTTATATATTCATGATATATTTATGATATATTCATAATTTATTCATATATAAAATATATTTGCGAATATATTGTTAGTATATTTGGAATATGTTTTTATATAATAATATATGTTCCACGTATGTTGGCATATATATATTTTAACACATATATTCTTATATATATGTTTTAAAAATGTATGATTTATAATGTAATATATAAATAATATATATTAAATACAGTAGAACCTGTGAAGAATCCATATTTGTGTCTTTGTTTACACTGTGAAGAGTCCACTATTTCTCTCTTTGTTTAACATACGTTTTAGTATGAAGAAAAAAAGATAACAATAGTGGACTCTTTGCAGGTTAAAAAGGACAGAAAA
>JABFPJ010006676.1:0-10668 GCA_022817425.1 Gryon sp. ZL-2020
TCCTCAGGCGTTTGTCAGGGGGTTGTCAGGGGGTTGTCAATCCAGGGCCCGCTTTTTAACTAGGCAAGCCTTTTTCAATTTCTACTAGGGGTAACATACATTATTAATATATGATTTGGTACAAATAATATATTGTAAATATATTAACTATATATGGACCATATATGAACGATTATTAGTAATAATAATATTACTAATTATCACCATAAAAAATATTAAATTATACATTAAATATATGAAATTGTTGTTATTTGATATTTAATATAATTTTTTTAATTTTTTTATTTTTTGCGTGCATCGAAAAGACTCTTTTTCTTTCCTCAGAAATAGAACGAAAATGGTACTTTCTCTCCCTCGAATGCTAAATTATTTTTATCACTTAAATTGAAACTGGTGAACAATATTTTTTCTTATCAGTTTAATGAAAATATCTTTTTTTCCCCGAAATGTTTGATGAATGTGACATTTTCTTTCCCTAGGGAGAGAAAGTAAATTTCTATCCCTACTTTCTATTCCTAGGGAGGGAATTAATTTTCCATTACATCGTTTAAGGGATGAAAATACTTTTCATCTGTTATATAAGGGATGAAAAAACTGTTTCGTCACTGAAGGAGAAAAAGTGCTCTTTTCCTCCCTAGAGAGTTTTCATAAAGAACATTTTTCCATCCCTCGTAAAGAAAACTATCGTACGCAACATTAGAGATTATCGGAATCCGAAAAACGGATTCCCGGTTTCATCTCCCTTATTGAGTAATATATTTTTTTTTCTTCCCGAGGGAGAGAAAGTGCCACTTTGGTCCGGCTATTGAGGGAAGAAAAGATGTATTTTCGATTCACATATCAAAAATAAATAATTTACATAAAAAATAATATACTTCTAATCCAAACTAAAAAGTATCCTGCTTCAAGAATATTTCAATCAAATCAAATCAACCGTTCAAGTTCTGTTCTAAATTGTTGTTTATTCATAAAATGATGTTGAAACAACTAATCAATCCATCATGCAAAATATTCCGCCATATCTCAGGTATGTTTTCTTTCAAACTAGGACAATAGATTAACAACGCAAAAGCGATAAAATAGTACGGTGTTATCGTGTTACTAGAACATTAGTATTTCGCAGTGAATCCAATTACATGAAGTCAAGTTTTCACCGGCACTAACAATATTATCGACATCCGACACCTATAACGGTACTAACATCTGTATGGAAAAACCAAAAATACATTTCAATTGAAACAAATTATTGCCGACAATGAAACCGCGGTTTGTATCTGACGATTGAATGTGGTGCTGCACGCGCAACAATAATTCACAACTGCCCCGGCATCCGTGGCAGCGGGACTCTCATAATGGATCGCGGCAGAATCGAATCGTGCCGCGCGCTTAATAATAATTTTGTTACGCGATACGTCAGGATAGATAGTCGTATAAATGCCCCGCCGTACAATCATTCTGCGTTGGACTTCGCATGTGTCTCGCAAATATAAACATATATATATGTATATATATATGTGTATATATATATATATATATATATGCATATATGTATATATATATATATGCGTTTGCGTGCACTGCGCACTCAGCCTGACGTGCGCGTGACTAATGCGTGCGCGCCGCAGGGCCCCCCGTAGTCCCGTCAGAGGTCGTTGCAATTTTGCCTCGATTTCTGAGATAGTTTCACGCCTGATAAGTTGACTTTGATAGCCGGGCGCCAATTGCACAGCCCCAAACACTACGATCACTTAAACGCAACTTATGACACGCAGATTTTAACGCAGATATAATTATTAAATTAACATATTAATGCGTATAGATATTGTATTTTTTGTTCGAAGTGCATTCGAAAAATGCGATAACCTTGTTTCCTCCTAGGAGCGAAAGTGCGATTTTCATGATATGAAGAGAAAAATTGAAAGGATATTGCGTACAGTGCTTTTCATATCTGGGATCGGGGCAGGAAATGCACTTTACAGCACAGAGAGAGGAAAAGACCACTTTTGCATCCGAGAGAAGAAAAGCGGTCTTTTATATCCTAGGGCTGAAAAAGGTTTTCTCCAACTTAGGGTAGAAATGAGATCTTTGGCACTTTAGGATAGAAAAAGGGTCCTTTCCACCCTAGGATAGAAAAAGGGTGTTTTCTACCTTAAGACAGAAAAGAGGTATTTTCCACCCTAGGACAGAAAAGCAGTTTTTTTCACTCTTGGGCAGAAATAAGGTTTTTACCACCCTATATAAAAGAGTTCTTTTCGACCCTAGGATAGAACCAGGGGTATTTTCCACTTTAAGACAGAAAAGAGATATTTTTCACCCTAGGTTATAAGATAGATCTTTCCACCCTAGGATAGAAAAGACGTCTATTCCACTCTAATACAGAAAAGAGGTATTTTCAACCCTAGTACAGTAAAGAGCTTTTTTCCACCCTAGGACAGAAAAGAGATTTTTTCCATCCTAAGACAAAAAACTTTTTTCCACCCTAGGGCAGTAAAGTGCTTTCCTACCCTGTTCACAAGTATTAAAAATAATCATTACATTAATGTCCTGCTGGTAAAAGATTTTAAATTTGTTTTTCCATTCTCGGGCGGAAAATGACCTTTTCTTCCAAAGACGCGAAAATGAAAAAAATGTTTTCCTTTGAAACTTAATGAAATTACATTTCAAAGTGTATTATTACACCGCATAAACTAGTATATCATTATGCAAGACAATTGTTAACAATAATAGACGTTGAATGACATATTATTCAAAAATGAAGATAAATCGCACGACTGATTAACTATAATCTCAGCGATCAATGGAATATTTAAAATTAATACATTCGATCTGCAGCAGATAATCGGCTGTAAATTACAATATTGAAATTGAATATACACCCTGATTTTATGTAATCGTAATAAGTAATTATAAATGTGTCTTCCGACTTGCTTCAGAAAGTTCTTTGAAATGTGTTTAACGTTTATTAGATAATAAACAAGCTGATATTAGTAGCATTAATATAAACTGTAGCACCATAGCAAGTAGATCTCAGGAAATTTATTATCCAATGTTGCAATTTGATATTTCTTTTCATGTCAGCCTGTTTAATGCTTAAATGAAAAACAATTATGATTTTTTTGCGCTCGTTCGAGATAAAGTGCTAATAAATAATTGACGAAATGTGTTGAAAAATGCTTTACATATTTTACGATAACTTATAATTCGCAAGTACAATATAACCTCAAATAAAATATGATTTAATTGAAAACTAATATTTAAAATATGACGTTATTTTATGTGTTTATAATATTTCTTAATCTTAACCAAATGTTTCTATCATGCTTTGCGATCATTATTAAAAGTAATTCCTTTTTTTTGTTTTGCACTGATCGTAAAAATTAATCGATAAAAAGATATTAACCTTAAAATATATAACCCTGCCAATCACATAATATGATCATAAATCTAAAACGTTGAGTTTGAAATTTATGTCCCTTAAAGCGCCATAAAGCAAAAAATTGTAGAAACATAAACTTATGCGCGCCTCTACTGTACTTAGCGCACATTTTTCGCGACAAAAACTATTAGCAAGGCAAGTCTTGGCCGTAACATTTGTTCGCATCCTCTTTCGTTTATTCTCTCTGACAAGTCGTCCTGACATTTCGTTCCCCTTTATATATCGCGTCTTGGACACTAATTATTGTAATTAATTTCTGCGGTGTCACATCGACTAACTCCATACCATTATGCCACCTTCGCAACTGCTAGTTTCAGTGAAATAATGCGCGTGTTTCCTACCGTTTCAACTGATGCGCGAACATTTGTGCGCACTCATTGCATGACAAAGAATATGTTTCTCTATGAAAATAAATCTTTAAAATAACAGAGGTTCCTCAAACATATATACAAGAAATTGAAGCAAAAAAAAATGAGATCAGCGTTGTTATTTTATTGGATGAAGTCAATGCTTAATGTGTGTGGCTGAAATGCTACAGAATGAGGTTGTATATTTTTCGAGTGTTGTGAAATGTGAATTATGTTTTGATCGGTGTATTATTGTAAATGTGTGTGATTCTTTGATGGACGAAATAAATAATAATTAGTGTCAGAGTTGAAATAAGAGTTTTTCGTCACTCGGCGAGAGAAAGTGCCGTTTTCCTCCCTAGAGAGTTTTCGGAAAATGACATCATTTCCTCTCTTGTAACGAAAAATATCGTACGCAAAATTTCAAATGATCGGATTTTATCGCTCTTGTTGTGTAATATACTATATTTTCAAACTAGGGAGGAAAATTGCAGATTTCAAAATCTGGATATATATACCGATTTTTCAAATCGATAACTTTTCCCTTTTATAGATGATTTTCTATACCTACTTTCCATCTTTAGGGAGTAATCTTTAAGTTATATAAAGAATGAAAATGATTTCCCTCCCGAGGGAGAGAAAGTGTCATTTTCGTCCCACTTTTAAAGGAGCAAAAGATGTTTTGGATACATGTATGACAAAAATGAGTTTTTCTCATACGTGCACCGAAAACTTGTGTCGAAGAAAAGATGTCTTTTCTTCCGTCAAAAGTGAGACGAAAGTGACACATTCCCTCCCTTGGGAGGAAAAATATTTTCATCCCTTAAATGACATAACAGAAGTATTCTTTTTCTTCCTAGGGACGAAAAAGAATACTTCTATTACGTCATTTAAGGGATGAAAATATTTGTCCTCCCAAGGGAAGACCCAAGAGAAAGTTCCACTATCCTAGTAGTAGGGACAGAATTTTGTTTCTGTCCCTACTACTAGGAAAGTGGAACTTTCTCTCTCTAGGAAGGGATAATAAATTTTTGTCACGCGGTGCTGAAAAGTGCAGTTTTTAGACCTGGTACCTTTTTTTAAAAACTGCATTTCCAGCTTTCTTTTAATAAAAATTATCGTTTACACCATGGGAAATAAACGGGAATTCTTATATCTCCCCCGTAGTACAAAATATATTCTTTTCCTCCCTAGGGAGAGAAAGTTCCACTTTTATCCCACTTTTCGGGAAAGAAATAGTATATTATATATCTCTAATGTTGCGTACAATATTGTTCGTTACGAGGGAGGGAAAAATGCCGTTTTCCGAAAACTCCCTAGCGAGGAAAAGGGGACTTTCCCTCCCTGACGAAAAAACCTTTTCAAAACACTCTTAAGAAAAATATCCTATTCCCACCCTAAGGAAAAAATGCCTGTTCTATCCCATTTTCAAAGGAAGAAAATGTGCATTTTTAACACACTCGTAAAAGTTGATTTCAAAGCTGAAACTGAAATTGTTACATATTTCATTGTCTTGTAAATAATATTTATTTAATAGTCTGAGTATTAGTTTGAAAAAGATTTGAAGAAAACAAATCAAAAGCAGATTACGTCATCATTCTGAACAGAGAAACTCACATGGATTGAATTATGGGACAACTATGTTGACAATTAATAGTACCATAAATTTGTTTTGAAATCAGTCACTAAACTAACGACGAAATAACATATCAAGGTAACTAAGAACTTAAACACTTAAACCATCATATGAATAACTCTATCATCATTCTCACAAGAATATACACACAAGCTATAAGCAGATACTCGAAATATATTCAAGACTATCAATAAAAAGTACTTCACAATGTATCAGTCTGAATCTTGTAACAGAAAAGAAACTACGATCGAAAAAGATTGAAAAAGCTTTACATCTATATGCTTTAATTCAAATGCAAATCATTCAATTGAGAGCAAACAAGTTTATCATTTTTAAACCGATATGATGAATTACAATGTAAGATCGATCGCTTGTTTGAAGATGCGGTTTGTAAAACTGTTTATAAGGTGTAACCTGTTTAGAATTTCAAAGCAATTTGTGCAAGGTCTTGAAAGTAGTCGAATAATCGCGCAGAGTGAGAGAGAAAGAAACCAAAAAAAAACTTCTTCGACAAACTGGTTTCATGCATTAATTTATATACAAGTCAATTGTTTCATATGAATCTCGTAGGTTCGTGAAAAATAGAGACATTGTATATATAAGTTTCATGCGGTAAAAGTAACCAATAAGCTTATTGAAATCTTGTTGTGGATGGATTAAAGCTATATACATATATAATATTCCGTGATATAATCACCTATGAAGGTCCTTTAGATGATTCGCATTTTTATTCTCCTGTAAATATGTTTATTTAAATTTAATCTTCTTTTCTTAATACCACAACCTCTATTAAGTTTATTTTGTCAGTATCAAATTTTACGGAACAGGCTTTAATGTCCGTGCGATTGAACAATTTTGCATTCATGATGAAAGTTTCATTATAGTCGCCTTTTATATTAAACTTCATTACATCTTTTCCATTTCAATATGTATTGTGTAAGTACGTATAAGAAACTTTCTAAACAGATCCAAAACAGTTTATATGTAGTATTGAAAATAGTATGTCGCTATAATAAACTAGTATGGTATGTCCAGTTTACGATAAGGGCCTTAGGCAAGCCATGTTTTAATGATATTTAGTCGTAAAATTAAAAGGGTTTTTAGAAGGCCCTTAAAGTATTTTGTAGGGCCTGTATTATTAGGGCATACCCAAATTAGTGTAAGGGCCTTAGAAGGCAACCCTATTTTGATGATATTTAGTCGCAGAATTATAGAGGCCTATATAAGGTAGCCTTTTAGTAGGATGGCCTTTAGAAGGCCCTTAAAGACCTACCATAGTGTAACATTATTAGGGCATGCCCAGATTATAAAATTAGTATATCTCTATAATAAACTATTAGGGTATGCCTAGATTATGAACAGGGTCTTATAAGGCCATCCCTGTTTTAATGAAATTTAGTCTCACAATTAAAAAGGCCAATTTATATAATGCCCTTATGAACCTACCCTAATAAATCATTAATAGGGCATACCCAAATTATGACAGGGGCCTTAGAAGACAACCCCTAGTTAATGGTATTTAGTGACAGCATTACAAAAGTCTATACAAGGCTAATAAAAGTTAACCTTTGAATAGGAAGGCCTTTAAAAGGTCTTTAAAAGGCCTTTAAAGAACCTACTCTAATAATACATTAATAAGGCATACCAAAATTATGACAGGGGCCTAGAAGGCAACCCCCATTTTAATGATATTTAGTCGCAGAATTATAAAGGCCTATATAAGGTTTCATAAAAGTTAACCGTTTCATAAAAAGGCCTTTAGAAGGCCTTTAAAGAACCTACTCTAGTAATAAACTTATACCTTTAGTAGGGAAGCCTTAAGAACTTAAAGAACCTTTATGGGAATTCATATAGGCTGTCATTAGACATGTAACGCTTTGCTGGCAATTGCTATGAAGGTGTTTGTCCGGGCATAACAATGGCCAGAACTATGAAAAACAATTGTATAAACGAATTTTGAAATGATTCCTTCCTGAATTCCTAAAAAAGAGTATCTTTTATTCTTTAAAGAACTTTTATATGTCATTGCGAATTGAACAGGGAAGCCTATATAAGGCCCTGAAAGAATTTTTGCTAAGGATTTGATAGAAATGGACTTGCAAAAAAATAAAGTGCCTGATTGAATATAACATTTAACTTGTTGTTTCTCTTGTACAATAAAGAACTAATTTCCATTCATTTGCACCTTTTGTTGTCGTGTAAAAATGACAAAAACATCTACTCCAACAAGCTCTTATTATTAGTATCCACACGATAACGCTACTTGACTGATAGTCTATCATTGAGCCGACACACGAACAAACACATTTGAGTCGCAAAATTGAAAGTTAATTAACGCACAGGCACGGCTATATCGAAATCATTTCGATATCCCGAATGCAAGTCAATTACCGAACTTTTGTGGCTTCCACGACGTGGCGGAGGGTGTGACAAAAGTGTGCCGCGACTGTCCGTAGTTATAAAGCATTGTGTGCGGCCGATTACCGATAGCGCGTAATTTATGACCGGGTATCCGTGAAACTCAATACGACTTCCACGGGGGCTTGTGTTGTGAGTCAGAGCGTGCGAGTGCGATTTTTGCCCAATTGACAGAGAATGCCGATAGCTGGCTGTGCCAGCGGCGTGATCGAACTGCACCAGACGTCCAGTCTAAGACAGTATAATAAGTCCGCGTTTGATGGTCACAGATAACAACGTCGGCAATAATTCTCCGCAATGTTCGCACTTGTGACAATTATAACGACAATCAAGTCCGGACATACTTTATCCGTGAAAAGAGAAAAAATCCGTGATCTATGGATTCAAATCGATCGCTCGATTAACAAACGATAAAACTAAGTAGGCGCAAAATTTGAGTTGGAAGAGAAAGCGTGAATTAATTGGCAATATTTAGAGTTAAAATGATTTCTGATGTTGTTTTTGGATATTTGTAAATTGTACGGCCATGGTTAGGCCTCAATATGGCCCTGGTTGGGCCTCAATACGGCTCTGGCTGGGCCTCAATATGACCTTGGTTAATTGTCAGTATGGTCGTGGTTGGGCTTTGATATGGCCTTGATTGACAATATTTAGAGTTAAAACGATTTCTGATCTTTTTTTGTATATGTGTAAATAAGGCCATGGTTAGACCTTAATATGGTTCTGGTTGGAAAGTAATGTATCCCAGGTTCAAGACCTTACTTGGGGCTCAGTATGACTCTAGTTGGGCCTCAATATGGCCCTGGTTAAACCTTAATATGGCCTTAATTGAACCTCAATGTGACCCTGGTTGAGCTTCAATATAGCCCTGGTTGGGCTCTATACGGGGCCGCCTTTATATACCCTTATATAGGCCTTGATATTAATATGTTCCTGGTTAAGTCTCAATAAGGCCCTGGTTAAACCCTAATATGATCCAAGTTAAGCGTCAATATGGTCCTGGTTAAGCCTCAATATGGCTTTGCTTAAGCGTCAATATGGCCATTTTGTACCTCAATATGGCCCTATTTAAGTCTCAATGTGGTCCTCGTTGGACCTCAATATTTCCCTAGTTGCGCCTTAATATGGCCTTGTTTGGGCCTCAATATGACCCTAGTTAACGCTGGTCCTATATTAGCTCCATTTTCTATTCTTAGAACAAGTTCTTCTGATCTACGGATTTAAATCGATTGCTAGATAAACAGAAGATAAAACTAAGTAGATGCCAAATTTGAGTTTGAAGAGAAAGCGTGACTTAATTGGCAACATTTAGTATTAAACCGACTTCTGCTTTTTTTATTTTTGTAATTTTTTGTCGGTTTTTTAAATCACGCTATTTATGATAGTATCGGCAAGATGATACTGGAATGATAAGTTTTAAAGTGAAAGCATCTTTGCGATCGATTTTGAAAAACTAGGTGTAAGACACGATGAGTGGTTGGAATCGGCGAATCCAATCGCCACGGTGATTGTGAGATCGTAGAGTACGCTGATAGATACCCAGAGAAAGCTACTATGGTAGCAGTGGAAAGAGAGACGCAATGGTCGAAGAAAGATGCGGCGAGTTGGGTTCAGGGTCTTCCGTGAGGCTTGCTCTTCTGTCAGTAATAACTCCGCTACACCTACCTTGATAGCATCTCGACAAATAGCAATAGTCCACAACAACCGTTTACCATGCGCCCTCTATTGCTTCCTTTTTTGCCATTTTTTTACAAGACTAGAACTTAATTTCATCTATACGATGTAACTTTGATGTTACGCAAATCATTTTCACCAAATTCATAATTAAAGTACGATGAGTTTAATACATTCCGCAACTAGGGAGGAAAGTTGCAAATTGTAGATGTATGTAGGAATTATTTTATACGAGCTGAATCGGCTTCCGAAGTTTTTCTTACAAGTTCGAAACAGTTTTTTCGCAACGAAGTGAAAGAAATAAAAAGTTTCTCTCTCTAAGGAGGAAAAGTAACTCTCTATCTCTACTTTTTCTCCCTAGTAGATCTTCCCAATTTTCCGTACTTGGAATATTAATTGTTAAGATTATTTTCCCTTCTCACTAATTAAAATTAAATGGGAATAGACTGTTACTTTTTCTTCCCTAGGGACGAAAATAATTACCTCGAAGGAAAATGTTTTTTCCTCTCAAAGGGAAAAAAATAATTTTCCCTCTCTACAAAGGAAAAGGAGTAGGCAGATATTTTTCCTTTCCTAAGGAGGAAAATGATTTTCTAGGAGGGAAATGTTTTTCCTCTCTAGGGGAGAAAAATAGTTTTTCCTCCCTACAAAGTAAAAATAGGAATATGGAGATATTTTTTCTTCCCTAGGGAGGAAAATAATAGTTTTCTCTCCCTAGAGAAGCAAAATAATTTTCCAGTCCGTAATTTGTAAAATATAAATACTTACTTTCCCTCCCTAAGGATGGAAATTAAAAATGAAAAGTTTTTTTTCCCCCCGAGGGAGAGAAAGTGCCATCATCGTCCCACTTTTGAGAAAAGAAAATATGTGTTTTTGATGCATGTATGAAAAAAATGTTTTCCTTTTAATTTTATTTTGATTATACAATTCTTGTTAGCAAAAGTAGATAAACCGAATAATTTTTTATGTTTAAATTAATGAATTATTTAGTAATTAAAAGAAAAATGAAAACATAATATCATATATATATATATATATATATATATATACATAGGTAATGGTAGTTTTGGAGTCCAATAAACTTGGCAACACCGCAAAAGGCCTGCATAACTACCACTATCTACGCGAACCCGGTACTTTTGCGGTCGGACCGCAAA
>JABFPJ010006677.1:0-10668 GCA_022817425.1 Gryon sp. ZL-2020
TGTGATTATATTTTTATATTATCTATGGTGGTTTTGTATAATTATTTTATACGTTATTTTGTTTTCCCTTTAAAATATAACACACTCATATATATATGTATTGCAACTTAATTAATAGAAAAATATTTTTAAAAACATAAAAAAAATATTAATATATAACAGTAATTGTTGCAAGGCTAAATGTATTTTTTCACATAAATATATATACTTTGTTAATTAACAAATTTATTGCTTCTTTTTTTGTCAAAACTATAAATATATAGCTAAAAAGACACCTTATATTTTGATTATCATATTTTAACTTTGATAATATATTTCACTAGAATTTTATTATAAAATTTAATGTTTAAAATAAAGCATACAACAAGAAAGTTCAAATGTATAAATATATGAAGGAATTTCAATATTCATTATTAAAACCAAAACAATTCTGGATTGAATCATTTCAGACAATTCTTTACAAGAAAAAGAAAATGAACAAGCACAATAATTTGGTTCAATGATTTTATTCTTTTATAACGTAAATCGTTTGAAACAATATAAAACAAATTATTATAATATGAAATCATGATATGAACGTAACGAAAAGCAAAAATTAATAAGACGAAATAATAATACAGAAAAAGTACAAAAAAATGCAACCCTACGATGGATCATAGGAAATCAAACGTTTCACTGAGGAAATAGATTGTTGATAATGTTAAATATTTTATTAGAGGTATACAAACGAATAAAATATATATTCGATTCAAATAAATTTTGATAAACGCAACATAAAATGTGTTCTCCAAATATGTCGGTAGCATCAGCAACTCTTATCCAATTATCAAGAGTTTACATAAACATACATATCCAACTATAAAAACATGCACTGACTCGCGTTCAGCACTCTCAATTAATTCATTAAATATAAATAGAGCGTTGATAGAATATATAGCGTTTGGAGTGCCAACATAATGGCGATAATTTGCAAACGAAAAAAAAAATAAAAAAAAATAAAAAACGCATTGCATTACGTCGCACATTCTATGAGTTATCGTTATCAATGATTATCACATACATTCAAAGAATTCAACTAACTTTGTAACCTGAATAATAATTAATTATATTTCATCGTTTAACTACGGTGGCGCTATTTGTTATAATTATTACTGTACAAACTTCTGCATAGTACAAAGAAGTCGTAACCGAACGCAAGTGAGGGCGCTTTTTATAATAGGACATCAACAAAGTATTTGATCTCAGTGCGCGAAAAATCGTAAAAAGTCAGCGTTCCTTTTGTTTTACTTGTTTTTTTTTTATTTTTGTTATTTGTTTACTTAACAACATCAAGCGCCATTTATCTGATTACGTTATTTTTAATATTAATATTCATAGTTTGTATCTGATTTCTTTTTTTGTATTTATCTTGTATGTACAACCAGTTTATCATTTTCACCGTAAATTCATTTTATCTGGTGGCTCTGCGTTAGTAAATTGTCCCATTATCGTAAATAATTTCGCTAAGAATTTGTATCTCGTGTGCTTTTGGAGATGATCTCTGTGTGTATGTGTGTGTGCGCGTTCGTGGAACTTATATAAAAATTATTATTATTATATTTCTTTTTCATACAGGAGAAGTGAATTTGGTGTTACTTACGAATTACTGGTTAAAATTATGTCTAAACTTAGGCTGAGATCTAGTAGGTTACACATTTTTCTATGTTTTTTGTTTGCTTTCCTTAAATCGATACAAATTGTCTTATCACATACATAGAGGTGATTACACACTCGTATATCCGTATTTTGTGTATGTGTATTATGTTATTTTTGTTTCAAATGTCTTTATCTTGTGTATACCTATTAGTTATTTTTCTTTTCTTTTTTTTATTTATACATACAATATTTCTCTTACAATCTACCAATGATAAACTCCTCATATATTCACAATTATAAATCGCGTATTATACATTATTAATATCTAATACATATACAATGTCTAGTTTATCTTTTACATACACCATTTCATTTTTCACTCATTTAAAAAAAAGAAGAAAGAAATTAAGGAAACGAAAAAAAAAGAGAAACAAAAATTGAAATCGAATATTTAACTATTATTTAACTCTCTTAAACACGGACGAATTTCATGCGCGCCCGCTTTTCCGGGAAGAAAATCGTGAGGAACCGTGTAGAAATTCGTCACCTATGCACAAAAATGAGCACCATTTTCAAGGTCAACAATGGTGAAAAGTGCTCTTGCAAGTTTCTTGCCAACAGAACGCCATCTATTGCTCCGTTTATCCCTATCATTGATGCTATAGGTGGCGCCACTTTCTGACACAATTTTGTCGTCTTAAACGTAGGCAATTTGTAGCGCTCATCTAAAAGTTGATTCAAGTTATTTATGGAAAAAAAGACGATCCTTATTTCACTGAAATGCAATTGGCGATGCAGATGGCGCTGTTGCAATGATACTTGCATTGATCCAAAAATCAAGGAAGTCGATTAAGTGAATTACTGCCAACGAAAATACCGTTTTCTTTTCTTTCTCGCAATTCTTGAGTTCATATTTGTGACGAATTCTAGCTTTTTTTTTTTTTTTTGCTTTAAAGATATAAAATTTTCTTCTCCTCGAATCTGCTGCGCGTATGTAAATACTTAAAAATCATAGAAGGAAGCATTTATTTTGTGTGAATCGTGGAAGAGACGCGCAAGCGAGGCATTGTGCAATTAGAACGACCGTTATATCCTGCACTACAGTTGTCTCTTTTTTTTGTCAATGTCGTACCCTTCATTTAACAAATAATAAAAAAAAAGTTTTCTACTTAAAAAATAAGTATTTTTAATAAAAATGTAACTTGAATTACGCGCAAGTATTCCAATAATGCAATACAAAAATTTATTTACGTGCAACAAGGACAAAAAAGTAAGGTTTTAAGAAATACAAATAAAAATTAGCGAATTATTTGTAAATTAATTATAACTTAAAAACAGCTAATCTTTTACAATATTAAGATACATTGTATCTGTATCATTGTAAACTGCTTTTGATTAAAATATATAAATTAAATACTACTTTAGTAAAATAAAAGTGTAACTAAATTAATCGTTTAAATAATAAATGAAAACTAAGTAAATCTTGGTAATAAAGTTGGAATCACTTTAATGCTTATAAGTATATACAGTTATGCAATTATATGTAACAATTATTTTTCATCAAATTTTTATTATATTTTTTGTCTTTTTGAATTAATAATTATAACAAATAGTATCATTATACATACAAATTATACATACAATAATTGTATTAGAAAAATAGTAAGTATCATAAAGAAGGGACACATTTTGTACAGGAATGAAACGTGACATTCAAATTGCACACTGTTTAATCATTGAAATTCTCAAGTCTAAATTTTAAGACACGCCTGTTCCATGATCATGTGAGAGCAACGTATCGAGAGAACAAACGGTATTAATGTACCGATGAAACAAAAGGCGTTGGTTAGCGCAACAAAATCGTGTACAGATATTTTGATATTACAAAATAATAAACAACATTCAACTACTTGTTTTTCTTTTTTATGCAAAATGGTAGAAATGTATAATTGATAAAAATGTCTTATATTGTTTATTGTACCGTCCTTATATGAGCTGAACAATAATTATCTCTTTCTCTATATATATAATATTTATCCGAAACCTTAAATAATAGTTACGATAATGTTAACTTTTTTGGTTATTTCAAGAATATTTATATATTTACATTACAGGAGTTTAACAATACATTTTTATTATTGAATAATATGTATTATTTGTATGTGATAGAAAAATTCAAGACACCAGATTAACAATAATTTTACACAACCGAATTGCGATCGCGAAAGTGTTACAATTAAGTAATTAAGATTATTTGTGACGAGAAACATAAAAACTGGTGAATCAACAAAAATGAATGCGGTAAATGCGAATTGAACAATTCTCGTCACAAACAATCTGTGGGAATACACCAAGTGGAAGCTCAAAGAAGCCGGAGCCTTAGAAGGTTAATGCGAATGCGGATAAGATCAGAACGTAAGTGAAAAACGATCAGAAGTTATTTAGTGTCAACTGGCTTTAAGACTATTGATTCAACTAAACCCAAAATTTATATGATGATATAAATGAATTTTCCTATCAGTATATTTTTATATGTATATATTTTTGTATTTTTCAGAAACATCGAACTTAAACACCGGAATAAAAAGAAAAAGCAACGAGAAAAGTACTATTTACATTTTATACAAACTAATAATTTTAATTGTGTTTTTGAAGTAATTACAATATATTATTTTGATCAAAAAGTAATCTAATGTTGAAGTACCAGATCAATATTTCATTAACATTACAATAAATTATGTAAGTAATTATAATTAGAAATAAATAATTTATTAAGAACATAATTAATGAATCAATTTTACCAAGTTACTTATACACATATTTACAGATTAATTCTGAATATCCGAATACTTAATAATTCATCGACCAAGACGGTACTTTGTACTTTTAAATTCCACTTTATCTCCATCTCTAATAACATCTCGATTGCGTTATTTGCAGTTTTGCATTTCCAGATCATATCTATCAATTTTCACACGTTACACTTTGTTAAAATACAGTACATGTTTTGCTTTTTTAAATTTCTTTGTTGTTTTTTTTTCTTAATTTTTAATCAATATTTAATGAGACACAAATCCGAAACATCTATAATCTTAGCATTAAATTTTTAGTAATTGACGTTTGTTTTTTATTACTACATTATCCTTATAAACAATTACGATTAAGTATTTCTCGTAATTAATAAAATTAATGCTTTTCAATGACCAGTCGAGCTCTTGTAAAATCAAAATGTTTCAATTTTCAAAATTAAAGAATTTCAAATGTTCTTCAACAATGTTTATAGGATTGTTTGAACTCTTACAGCAGAGTTAAATTCGATGTTTTCGAAATGTCCAACTATATTCTTTTATTCATATTTTCATATGCAAATTCAAAAAATCATTTAATCATGAATTTACATTAACTTATATAGTACAATACATTTTTACAACTCAATATGATTAAATGAACTTTATACATCAAACCCTATAATCACAGTTGAACCAGATTCAATTTCGACAATTTTGAAAATTTTCAATTAAGATATGAACACAAAAAAACTCGACAAATCAAGTAACATTTTGAACTATTTTTTATAACTGCATTTCTTTTTTTTTATTTTTTTTTGTTCTTTTATTATTAATTGTTTATTATATATTTGTTGACACTTTAGTCTAAGCGCGTGTTGCGCCAATTCAATGAGCGGAAATATGTGGAAAAATACAAAATTTAATTATAATTGTACACAATGTTTGCGCTACCTACGCTTGTTTCCGCCCAGAAAGTGTGTCAGCTTCGATTAAAGTTCACGTACACAAGTGTCTCTCACGTTACAACAACCACCATAATAATGAATGAACTTGCATTTTGCCTATGTCTGTTTCAAACACACTTTTCAGCATTATTCATCATCTTCGTCTCGTATATATTCGCGCGCGAGACGAATGATTGATTATTTGTTTTCAATTATTGTTAATTTTCATCTTTTTTTTTTATTTTTCTTCTCACTTTTTGTTTTCATCGCAAATGTACATAAATTACAAAGTTACGAAAAATCGGAATAACGTAACGGTCAGCGCAATGGGCATCTGTCGATCCCCCGGGATCCATACTTCATAATATTTTGTTAGTTTAGTCTACTTACAATAGTCACACACTCGAGTGTCCGTCAATTGTACAGAATTGTTTTTGTCAACTCGCGTCGCGTTGCACCAAACTTTGCCCTAATTTGCTTGAATATTACAAAAAGAGAGTTTTACACGCGCGAGACATCGTTTTCCCTCTCTCGCTTATTTTTCTCTCTTTTTAATTATCGTTTTATAATTAAATTTATATTAAATTTGTTGTATATATTAGTGGCATATTGCATCGATTAAACGCGCAACAGCGATTTTCGTTCTGCGCCAATCTCTGTTTATCGACGGCACTTTATGACATTACAACGACTCCTCGAAGGCCGCCATCAAATCGCTCTGCAAATTCATGTCTATTTGACCAGCCATCTGAAAAAACAAAAGTTTCGTGTTTTCCAATTTTCCTTCCTACAAATATTACTGCCTTTTAAACTTAATTGTTCTCAATTTTATTCAAACTTTTTTACAATTCATCATATCTCACCAATCTTTACAATTTCAGTTCAACTTTCAACAGTTCAAATTTTTGTCTCAAAAAATATCGCACTTAAAATGAAAACGCAACTACTTTTTCATATATAATCTCAACTCAATTAATTTAATAAATAGAATGAAATGAAATCACAAAAAGAAGAAGTGAAATACAATTGAACTGAAGATAACTTGTGTAAGTTGAAACTTACAGCTTCGCGTCTGCGTCGTTCTTGTTCCCGTAGCCTTTGTCTCTCGCGCTCGGCAGCGGACTTATCTTGATTATGACTTGGACTACTGGCGTCATTGTTGTCGGAAGCTTTGACCTCCTCGGTTCTAGGTACACTCGCCATGGGACCTTGCGTATCACTCATCGACTTCCTCGTCTTATCCAGACCATCGTCTTCGTCACGATCCCCTCCTCTCCTTTTATCGTTCGTTTGTCTCATCTTTTCTCGATCAGCTTGTTCCTTTTGCTTGCGCTGTTGCTCCAACAACTGCGCTCGTTGCTGTAAAAATTAATTATAATTGTCAATATTCTGCAATCATCACAAATAATTTTTTTTTTTTCTTATTTTTTACTTATCGTCACTCGGGGAAGAAAATGCCTTTTTCCTCCCTAGGGAATTTTCGGAAAACGGCATTATTCCCTCCTTCGTAACGAAAAATATCATATGCAACATGGAAGATGATCGGAAATGCGTTTTCCCAATTTCATCATATACTAATATTCAACACTTATTTATTAAATTATTCACTGGTTTTAAATTTGAGTTTAAAATTCTAATAAAATCAATGTACCCTGTCTTGCTGCTGCTTTTCCTTGGCTAATTTTTGGAAAACTTGGAAAGAGTCACGCGTGGAGGCGCTCTTCAAGCTACTTCCAGCAGCTGACTGCGGACTTGACGCCTGAGCCAACGACGACCACGACGAGGCGTTCTTCACGCAAGGTTCATTATTCTGCAATGAAGCAGTAGTGCTCGAATTAATCGACCAATCAACCGTGCCGTCGGACATAACCGATTTCGGCAGGTCATTTGTGTCTACCTTATTGTTGCTCTTGAATGCTGACGCAAAATTTGACGCTGGCGTTTTTGTCTCAGGCGGTGTCATTCGCTTTTCTGCCATAGTATGTTGCTGCTGCTGCTGCTGAGACTGTTGCTGCTGCTGTTGTTGTTGCTGTTGTTGTGGTTGCTGCTGCTGTGACTGTGCTTGATGAGTACTCGTATGATTGGTCATTGATGGTATTCCTAATACGCTCATGTCTGTAAAACCTCCTACTAGACAAATAATTTATTGAAACAATTTGTTTATAATAAAATAATTTTTGTGATTAATACATTTCATTTGCATTTCAGTCTGTCTTTGAAACTTTAGCTGACTTTGTTTTTAACTTAAATTATATCTTTTAATTAATGAATCTCTGATAAGAAAAGATGTAAAACGAAACTTTGTCCAAAGTAAAGAGAAAAAGAACTAAAAATGTAGAGTTTATACTATTATTTCCAGAATATATACTCAATAGCGTTTAAATATTCAGAATGTATAAATATAAGTGTAATGCTTAAAAATGCAACGTTTTTTTAAATAAGGTAATGAGAAGAGTAACACTCACAACAAGAATACTCAATGATACTCAACTTCGGTGTTAATAAAGAAAAATCAGAAGCTAAAGTTAATAAATATGAATTACCTTCAATCTTGGGCTGCAACTGGCTCTGCTGTTGCATAGTCAATGACTTGTCTTCCTTTTTAATCTGTGGCACCTGCGGGATTTGCATAGGTGCCGAAGTGACCGGTAGCGCGTCGAATATCGAAATATTGGGTATATTCAAGCCAACGATATTCGCAATGCCATTGTTGTTAAGCATATTCGTTGGCGGTGAATTTTCACGTTTGATGTTTGCAAAGCCATTGGAATGCTGTTGTTGTTGCTGTTGTGTCAATGCCGACAAATTGTGTGAATTTTGAACAGCAGTCATTGCCGTGGACGTTGCAATGCTATCAAACTGACTGTGCATGGTTGGCGCCATGTGCGCAAGACTCTGATGCAGGTTTAAATTCAGATTACCCATGTTGCCTATGCTCATGCCTTGGCTCATAACTGGTATCATACTGGTGGCATTTTTCACGTCTGCGAGCATACTCAAAGCCGTGTTATTTGTCGTTGCGTGAGATGTTTGAATCATCTGAGGAGGAATGTGCGGCGACTCCTTTTTTAAGGCTGCGAGATTTTGTTCGAGCGTCGGAGGTGGTTGCTGTGGAGCTGGCGCTGCCAAGGATCCTAAATCCAAGAAATAATATTATTTTTTTATTTTTTCGAACGTAGAAATAATAATTGACCCATGCAATATATTTATAATAACTTGAATGAAACTTGAAGAAGAAAATAATTGGACAATATTTTGTGATTCTTATACAATTAAAAAATAAATGCATAAGTTTAGAAGATTAATTGCAAATAAAAAAAAATAGTTAGTACTTGTGATAAATCAAAATTAATAAAATGAACAAATTGAAAGCATTTAGCACACGTACGAACTACTTTTGTTCAAAAGATAGAGTAATTTCAGTTAAATAAAGAAAGTAGAGTAAACAATTAGTTAAAAAAATAATCAACGATTACTTATTACGATGTATAAGTTGTTATTATTTATGTTAATTTAACGTAGCACCATTCAATATTTTTTTACGCTCTTTTGCACAAACGTTTAAATCATCTCAAATTTCAGTTAAATTATACATGCATAACATAAAAAAACAAAACAAGTTATTAAGACACTGTTATTTTTCAATTTCCTCAATGTACTATAATTTTGTGCTTGTGAGAAAAATCTTTTTTCGCCACTCGAAGAGGAGAAGTATCATTTTCCGCCCTAGGGAATTTGGATAAATTATATTTTCCCTTTCTCATAACTAAATACAATGAGTAACGGAAAATATCATACGCAACAAGAAAAATGAAATCGAAAATGCAATTTTATCTCCCTTGTTGCGTAATATACTATTCCCTCCCTAAAGATGGAAAATGCTATCTTTATTTCCCCTTTTCGAGAAAGAAATCGAAAATTATCTTTCAGGAAGAAAAGTATCATTTATCCTATTTTTCAGAGTAAAGAGAAGTAATAAAGAAGCCGACTTTTTCATAATGTAAAGCGAAAATAGCTATTTTTGCACAGATAAATTATTATCTGTATCTAAGTGCAGAATACAACATTTAATATTTAAGGTGATTGTATTATTAAGAAGCTTCATTATTTGATTTACAAATTATATAAAATAACATAAAATACTAACCAATTAAAGTATCATTTATATCATAATCATAAATATCATAAATAATTATACTAACATAAAACCTTTGAAGAATATTCAAACTGATATTTTTTACAGATAGCATCACCTTAAACAATTAACTTTTACCGGAAAAAGCCAAACAAAAAGTGCAAAAGCATTTATAAAAAGATTTGGATAAAAATAAAAGAAGATGTTGAATATACCTAGAGTATTAAAGGGTTGCAAAACATCAGCGGGCGACTGTTGATTAATAGCCACTGTCGTTGGATCGGTGTTTGCGTTTGGGAAGGAGCTTACGGGTGTGGGGGGTTTTGGGATCTGCGGCACGATCGGCGAGGGCACCATCGCGGTGCTGTTCGTTGGCGTGACGCTTGGTGGAGGCGTTGGGACGGATACTGACGGTGTCGCGGGATTGGACGTGCTCGGCGGCACGCTCGCGCCCGCTGACGTTGCTTTCTTATTAACCGGGGCCGTTGCTACCGACAGTGGCGGCGCGCGTTGCGTCGCCTGCGCCGGCATCGACGCGTGACTAGTTACGGGCAAAGTCTGACCTGCGCTCACCGTCGCCACGACTGCCTGAGCGTTATTTCCACCTGGTGCAAACACAAACACAAACAAGAACGATTTGTTAATTGACAAACAACGATATCAAATTACATATTTATTATTATAAACCATTATTGATTTATTATAAACAGTATTAATGTAAGACAGTTATTCTAAATTAGTTAAGGAAAGATATTGGTAAAGTTTCAACTTTATAAAAGACTTCATGAAATATAAAAGTTATCTTTTGAATATAACATGTTATTTAGTATATTTAATTTAATATAAACATTTATATAAATTTAATATACATTTATTTATAAAATTAAGAAATAATTATTTAGATTATTATTTGATATTAAAAAATTCAAATTAATGTTGATTTTATTAACATAATGAAACTAATAAAAAATAAATTATTGTATAAAAAATGCGAGTTGTTAGTATGACAATAAAAAGATGGATTTTCAAAATAACAATCATTTTTTAATATTCAGTACATTTTTTTAGAAGATTGTAAATTCTGTCTCTATGAGATTATACCACAGACACAGTATATGTTTTTTTTTTTATATTTTACATTATTTTTTTTTACATTTTTTTTTTT
>JABFPJ010006678.1:0-10667 GCA_022817425.1 Gryon sp. ZL-2020
GAGAGTTTTTAAGACTTTTTTGTCCATAAGTTTTTTTGTCCAAGCGTTTTTTTGTCCAGGAGTTTTTTTGTCCAGGAGTTTTTTTGTCCAAAAGTTGTTTTGTCGGGGTTGTTTTGTCCGGGTTTTTTTGTCAAAAGTTGTTTTGACCGCCCCCCATGGACAATATATAGTCGATATATTGTCAATATATGACATCATATAAAATACGAATTTGTATACTTGCTGAAATAAATATTAGCATAGCATTCATCAATACTGATCACAGTAAATGAGCCTGGAAGAATTGAAAAATAAATATTAAATGACAATCAAACAAAATTCATCAAATGTTTCAAACGGATTAAATATTATATTAATAACATATAATTTATTGAAAAAAATATAATAAAAAAATTTAGTTCTAAGTTATATAAAACATAGATAAAATGAATATACTAAAAGTAGAAGGATTGTATTTCAAAGTTTAGCATTAAAATTCAAAGCGTTGGTCAAATGCAGGACAAAAATGTAATTTTTTCGAATAGTCTTCAGAAAAATGTGATGTCCACAAAAAAATCCAATTAGCCGGAAATCATACGTATTTTTCAATTAAGAGTTTTTCAATTAAGAGTTATTTATAGTTATCCTGTGGATTTCCTTCAACGAGTGCACATCAATAAGTCATTTCGAGTCTTTCCCTAACTTCATTGAAGCATCGAATGAAAAAGTTCTGTCAAAACTTTTTTTTTCATTGAGATAATTTTAATTCAGTTGAAAGAAATTAAAAACTGATTACTTTTATCTATGTAACCAAGTTCGAAAAGTATTATATCATGTAAATATATCACTGAATTAAAGAAAGATCATTTTAATTCAGATTCAAACAAACTTATCGCTGAAGAAAACGATGGATTTATAATTTCGAATTAAAATAACATTGAAATAAAGTTCATAAGTTACACGTTTTCGTAATTGAAATTAGAAATTTAACTTTCGTACTTTCGCATTTCATTAAAATAATTTTAAAAAATACCATTTTCACTTTAATAAGTGTTTATTGGTGGACTTTAAACAGTAAAGTTCTTCATTTTGAAGAAATGGTCCTTCGAACCGGAAGCTCGAACTGAACTATTTTTTAACTAAAAATTCAAAATTATGTTGAATTCAACTTATATTTTATTTTTCAACAATTTAAAAAATATAATTCACAATTTTAACTGTGTAATTGCAAAAATATCAAAAAAATATGTAATATTGAAATTTTCCATGTAAAAAATGTACTTTTTGTAAAGCAACTAATATAATTAAAAGTTAATACAGTTATTGAAACTTTAATTACGAAAACATTTATCGTAAAATATCTTCATACACAAAGTTTACAAAAATGTTGTTATAAAAGAAGTTTTGTAAATAATTTTTGCATTCTCATTCAAAGTAACGGCTTTTGAATTCGTTCTTTTTAGCTTAAATGAATAAAGTAATAATAAAAATGAATGCAAACAAAACCAGTGCAATGAAGTTAAAAAGTGTTGAATTAAAAAAAGGCAGGAATTTTGCGAAAAAAGAAATAATCAAAAGGAAAGAAATGTTTGTCAGCTACAATTTTAATGATGAGAAAATGAACGCAATGCGGGCACAAGTCAAGGGCTGTATGTGACAGATCGAATAATATTGAAACGCATAAAAAGTTTATACGCGAGCGAAATTCAACCGTTCTTTGATCGTATCAATCAAATTTATTTCTTTTTACGTTTCATCAAAACTCATGCATTTTTATTTACTACTTATATTCAACGCAAATTGCAAATGATTTATCCTCTCTGAAAGTTCATTAAGTACCTTTCGTCAACTGTCTTGAATGCATTTGACAAATTTGCAAAATTTTTGTTTTGTTTATTCTACTTTGTTTACTTTACTGTATTTACTTTGCTTTGTTTACATTAATCTGTTTCCTTTGTTTTGTTTACATTGCTTTTTATTTATGTTATTTTAATTACTCTGCTTTGTTTACATTATTTTATTTACATTGTTTTGTTTATATTATTTTGTTTACTTTGTTTTGTTGACATTGCGCTTTCCTTTTGTTTTGTTTACTCTGATTTGTTTACTTTGCTTTATGTACATTACTTTGTATACTTTTTTTTATTTACATTGTTTTGTTTACTTTGATTTGTTGGGATAACACTGTACCTTTTTTGTTTTGTTTACTCTATTTTGTTTATTTACTCTATTTTCTTTGCTTTATTTACTTTGTTTTATTTATATTGCTTTGTTTATACTTTTACTTTACTCTTAATTTCTCAACAAACGTTATTTCCTTTGTAATTTTAAAATTAAATAATAACAATTTGAAGACACAAAATAATTTTACAGTGTATTTCTTCAAGTTACGTATATATTATCTTAACTTTTTCGTTGTATCAAAAAAACCAACTAAAGGAAAGGAAAATAACCAAAAGCGTTAGTTGTAAAAGAAAGTGCATAAGTTGGTTAGATTGTGTCAAACTTGTGTAAAATTGTATTTTGTAAAAGCGAATTATCTGACTTTTACAGACACCGAACGAGTATCGCAAGGAATACGACGCGCGAAGAGGAACTGAATACTCGAGGTTTCACGGATACACGTATGATGGTATTTGGGCAGTCGCGCTAGCAATACAGCACGTTGCCAGAAGGATTCGACACTTTCGACGAAACGAAACTGTCGCAGACTTCAAATATCGAGACGCTCTCTGGGAAAGACTTTTTTTGGAAGCTCTTAGAAATACAAGCTTTGAGGGCGTCACGGTAAATGACCAGCAAATCTTTCCAGTTTTTTGCATTAGATTACATTAAATTACACTTAAAGACATTTGATGTGCATTTTTACTATAAATAACACCACATTTTTTGTAAAAATAACATTTTTAGTTTTTCCTTAAAATCTCATTATTTCTCCAAATTAATTATGTATATAATTTATATAAAAATGATATATAGTTAGTAAGTAGTTATAAAAATTTGAATAAATTCAAATTTAAAACATAACCTTAAACATTCTTCAATTTTAAAGTTATGTTATGCAAATTCTTCGTAATAAATAGTAAATAGCTCAAAATCCAAGAATTTTGAGGTTATCTTTTGAAAGTTAGCACCACCATCTATTGTTATTTTTTTTAACATTATTTTAGTAAAATACTTCTAATATGTATTATAATTGACGTAAAAAAAGTTGTATATAAATTGGCCTCTTGATTCACTTTGTTCGATGGATTAAGACAAGTTTTGGTTGATTTTCGTGAAGCATGGCTTTTTCAAGCTCGTTTAATTAAAACCTAGTTCCCCCGTAATCAGCGACGAAAGCCAATCCATCTTTCGGCGAGGCTTCACTTTTGGCGATTCACAGGTTGGACAAACTTGCGCTTTTGTGCCGTCAAAAGTCGTTATCTATCCATTAAAACTTGCCAAGTTTCATTAACGTTATTGCAAAAGCGCGTTTTTATTCCCCGCGGAATCATTTATTTCTCAAACGGTAATTCAAATGAGAAAACGCAAAAGAAACATAAACAGCTGTCGCGTAAATCATGCTGACTTAATGATTCGATGATGAACAAAGCAAAAAACTACAGTCAATTAGTTTTATTAAACACAATAGTTTTGTTTATTTTACGTTGCTTACATTACTTTGTTTAAATTACTTTGTTTACATTACTTTGTTTACTTTACTTTATTTACTTTATTTTGTTGACATTACTTTGTTTACATTACTTTGTTTACTTTACTTTATTTTCTTAACTTTATTTACTTTATTTTGTTTACATTACTTTCTTTACATTACTTTGTTTACGTTACTTTGTTTACATTATGTTATTTACTTTGATTTATTTACATTATTTTGTTTACTTTATTTTGTTGACATTGTGCTTTATTTATTCTACGTAAACAAAATAAATTGGAAAACTTTATTCGCATTATGAAAACAGTTTATTAATCATTTCTTGCATTGTAATGTAAAATAATTGTCAAAAAAATTTGAGAAATAAAAATGTAAAATAAAAAATAATTGTAACATAAACGATGCATAATTATAATTATTCATCCAACGTTATAAAAATAAATGCCGCATTTAAAAGTCCATAAACATGTAATTTACTTTCATTAGACTGAATTTATTTGTGGAAAAGAAACACTTTGTGGAGAATTGTTATTAAATCAAATCATTTTACACTGATATCAACAGACAAAAATGTAACGCAATGTTGAGATAACGCTGGCACAAATGATAATTGAATTGTCATAATTGTGATTTAACAACGTAAACTAATTATACCTACGAGTTGAAAGCGGCAGCCAAACTGCGAATCCACGAGCTTTTATTTATACGGGTGTGTCATACAAAATAAGATTATGAAGGATTCCATTAAATTAAGGAATGAAATTACCGCCGCCTTGGCTCGTTAATAATAAATTATGTCGCTTTGCGCGATATTAACCATTATGAAGTGCCACCTATACCGTATGCTCAGTGAAAGATAAAAATATGGCGAGAGGCTCATCTGCTTTTGCGCGAGAATTACGTCAATTATTGTAATTCACGACGATTACCGTAGAAAAGCACTTTTTAACGATCATTTTTCTTCTTATAGGGACCGGTGAGATTTTACGACAACGAGCGCAAAGCCTACATCCTTTTGAAACAATTTCAAAGTAAGTATAACAAATTAAGCAATCTTGATGATATACAAAAATAGGACATTTCGCAACGAGGGAGGAAAGTTGCCGATTTTAGATGAGTGTTTCAATTTCACACTCGATTTCAATCTTTTAAAAAATGATATTTTTTTCACAATTGTATCAAATAGACCTGTTTTGCATCTAAAACGGGGATAAAAGTGGCACTTTTTCTCCCTATGGCGGAAAAATGAATGTCTATTTCTATTTTCCATTCTTAGAGAGGAAAAGTAAACTGCTATTACGACATTTAAGGGGAAAAAATTGTTTATCTCGTGCGTCGATCCCGTTTTTTCCCTCGAAAGTGGGACGAAAAGGGCACCTTATCTCCCTAGGGAGGGAAAATAATTTTCTATCTCTACTTTTCATCCCTAAGAATCCAGAGTAACTTTCCATTATATCATTATCTAATATAAGCAAAAGTATTTTCAATTTCTTTCTTGAATGAAAAGTGAGACGAAAATATTATATTTTGCACCCTAGGTAAGAAAAATTACTTTTACCTCTAATTTCCATCCCAAGGGAAGGAAAGTAGAGATAGAATTTTTATTACATCATTGAATGGCTTTCCGCTCACTGTTTTCCTTCAAAAGTGGTTCGGAAATGACACTTTCTCGCCCTAGGAAGGAAAAATAACTTTCTATCTCTATATTTCATCCTAAGGGAAGGAAACTAGAGATAGAATTAATAAAATTTTCATTACATTAATGAATGCATTTTTTGTGCATTTTTTTTTCTCAAAAGTGGAATGGAAATGACACTTTCTCATCCTAGGGAGGAAAATTAACTTTCTATCTCTATTTTTCATCCGAAAGGAAAACAAAACTAGAATTGATCAACTTTCCATTATATCATTGAACAGACTTTTCGCCCGCGGGAAAAAAAGTACCACTTTCTTCCCACTTCTAAAAGAAGAAAATATGTAAACATTTTCAAATCAGATATGTAATCAGAATGATATCAGAATCAAATATGTAATTATTTTCAATCCACGTGTAAAAACAGCACATTTTTCAACATTTATTTAGCAAAAAATACATGCTACGGATAACTTTGCCTTTTTACACGAAAATCTAGATGGCCGTTATTAGTGGAAGGTTGAACAAGGCTCGTAAATGTGCAGCTCTGTGGTACGCAGATCATGATGCAAATAAATTCCACACTTTTACGCTTGATTTATTATATTCGAAATTCGATCGGATATGATTCAGTCATAATATGGAAAATTATGCGACTTTTAGTTGATAGATATAAATTTGAATAAAAAATATCTAAACTATTTCGTATTAAATTGAAAAAAGTAATGGTTTCATTGTAAACAAATTATATGCATTATTTGAATATAAAGTGTTTGGAAAATAAATGAAATCAATTTGAATCGTGAATTGTCTTGAAATCGTTTACTGAATACAAAGATTTATATTAAATACACACAAAGACATTTTGTTAAGAATGTAAGCAATTTAATGGTTTCACGGAGAATTTCTATCAAAGAAAAATGCAAAGTTATTTTACAGTTCGGTTTCTTTTTTTATTCTCTTCATATTTCATGACACAAACATTGAATAATAAATTGTAAATATATTCGTAATAAGAAATAAGGTAACATGCCGCTTTCATTATGTAATTTTATGTCGACGAATGATATTACAATACAATTTACAACAAGACATGCACATTTTTTCGCTTTGATTAAAAACGCGTTTAATTGTAAAAGTTAATCCATATTTCTTTGCTTTTCGTTTGACGAAATTCATAATTGAATGAGAAAAATATTATACATTTTTATATGATACGACATAATTAAAAGTCAACATTATATTCTTATTCGTGTTTAATATAAAATAACTTAATTTTAATTTTGCGATGTTACACAATGTAATTGTGTTTAATCTCTGTAGAATTATTTTGAAAATGCACAAAATACTTGTTTGTCAAATAAAGACACTAACAGATTTAAAATTTAAAATCAAAATGAAGTTTGACCAATTAATTATGTTTTAATCTTTTGTCTCAAATTTCAATTAAATTCTCGATTTAACAAATTATTTTATATTTTCGAAACAAACATATATGTATTATATACTAAATATATGCCACAATTGCATTTATTTTATACATACTTATATATTTTATATTTATATTTATATTCATATATAGATTTGTATATTGAATACATTGTATATGACAATATATTGGCAGTCTATTAGCACTTTACAAAAGTGATCCATATATGGTCCATATATTATCCATATATGTACCATACATGGTCAATATATGATTTCTTGAATAATATATTATAAATATATATTTTATGTATAGACATGATATGATTCCTTTTACTTCATTTATGTTTTTTTAAATTTAGTTTTGAATTAATTTAATTATTTTATATTTTCGTGAGGAAATTTATTTATAGAAAAATCAGCATTTAAACAGTATGAATTGTATAAAATATGAATTATGTAAACACATTGTATTTGTCTAAATATCATTTAAAGTACTTAATTACTCATGAAGTAGTATAAATTACATCTTAATAATGTTAATTTTGCGGTAACTTGTTTAATCGTACAATTAGACCGTCTGATAGTTAATGAATGGCAGCAAAATGTCACGCGTGGGTCAAAACATCTAATAGAAATGTGGAGTGTTGTAAATCTGCTAGACAGAAGTAATAATCGTATTTTATGGCGCTCAAAAGTTTGGAAGATGGATTGAAACGAGTGAGCGGCGCGCGTTTAATGGGTACACCTAGACTGGAGAATCCGAGCGCGCTCGCATAACTACGCCAGCTCCATAAATCCCGTATGAGTCGTAAAGAGGACTACGACCTTTTATGTACAAAAAGAATTTTGCTGTGTAACAATTGCCAATTTTTTTTTCTTAATAATCATTACCATTAAATGACGTCACAATGTCGAGAGCCTTTTTTATAAAAAAAAAGTCACACTTATTTGCGTTCGTGACTTGGAGATGACAATATTAACACTTGAATATTATTTGCAATTTACAAGAAAATTGCAAGAAACGCTTTTACAGTAATGGCAAACTTTGCGAAAAACTTTGGCTCGAGTTTGGCGCTGAGTTTTCGTGAAGATAAATTATGTGATATGTTTATAAATATTTTCGAAACTTTAGTTCGTAAGTAAAGTACGTAAAGTAATATTGCAATTTTTAAAGTTTACTTTCATTGCTTTAAACAAAACGACATTATAAACTCTTGAGAAAATCATGTAGTGAATGAAAAGGCGGGAAAAAAGTATGATTTATTGTAAATAATTAAAGTCATTTTAAAGTGTTCAAAATGGCAAATGTTCTCAAAGTTGAAAGAAATTTGAATAAAAATAACTCCCCCCCCCCTTAAATGCACTGAAATTTTTACTGTCTCGCAAATTTTCATGACAATAAGGATGGTGCAAATTTTATGCAGTTTTTTGTTACGCCGATGTCATATATTCTTGAATTTTATTATAATCTGATACCTTTTATGAACTCCGATGTTTATGAGAGTTGATTTTTTTTGCTCTCCTTTTTTAAGGCGGAAGCGAGATCAAAGTAGGCGAGTATGATGCTGTGACTGGTTTGTTGGATTTAACACGGGGTGTGCCGCTGGTATGGCGTGGCAAGTCGCCACCAAAAGATAGAACTCTGCGCATAATAGAGCACTCAACAGTGAACATCACGATTTACGCAGTGCTTACTTCTGCCGCGAGCGTCGGTATCGTTATGGCTGCTATATTCCTCGCTATCAACATTAAATTTAGAGATCAAAGGTTCTACAATATTACTACTATTAATCATTGCACTATTTCTTTAGTTCATCATTATTCAAAATATTCCACATTATATGTTGTCGCGTTGAGGAAAATGGATAGTCAGATTAACTATGTGTGGATAGTAAAAATAATTAACTGTCCTTTATTTACTTTGTTTTGTTTATTTAGCTCTTAAATATTTTATTTTTTTTACGTCATTTTGTTTATTCTGCTTCATTTACTTCGATTGGTATTAAGTGCTTTGTTTACTTTGTTTTGCTTTACTTTGTTTTGTTTACTTTATTTTGTTTATTTTGTTTTGTTAACATCGTGCTTTATTTGCTGTTTTTTATTTACTTTACTTTGTACACTTTGTTTTGTTTACTTAACTTTTATTTACTTTATCTGGTTTACATTATTTTGTTTACTTTGTTTTATTTGATTCGATTTGTATACATTGATGTGCCTACATTATTTTGATTATTTTGTTTTGTTTATTTTACTTTATTTACTTTGCTTTGTTTACATTAATTTGTTTATTTTGTTTTGTTGACAGTGTCCTTTATTTACTTTATTTTATTTACTTTGCTTTTTATACTTTGTTTTGTTTACTTAGCTTTTATTTACTTTATTCTGTTTACTTTACTTTGCAACTATATAGATGCTAGATAATTTATTTAAATAATCAAATGGACTATCTATTTTTCTTCATATATTTATTTTAATTAAGGCGACTTATTTTCAAATCATTTTACTGATTAAAATTACATCAAATTAATTCATACATTTTTGTCTGAATTAATGCATGCAAATCTAACTTTCGTTTTAATATTACGAACATTTATTAATATTTTCTAATGTTTCAAAAATGATTATGCATACCATTAGACATTAAAGTATTAATAATGAATGTCGAATGATATTGTAATTTTAGAAAATGATTAAGTACATTTAGTAGATAAATTGTAAGTAATGCATTCTGTAATATTAAAATAGAATTTAAATGAAACGTCATATGAATAATTAGTATTACATTTCATTTTCAACTTACAAGGAGAAGATTATTTTAGAGAATGTTATAGCATACCAAAATGTGCACTTAAATGAATGTAATATAACGAAAATTTAAATTTCATATTATTACTATTTGCAAAATTGAACATTTTACTGTATAAAAAATTATGTCTCCTGCAATATTACGAACGAAAACATATTGGATGAACATTTTACATTTTGCATAAACTTAAGGAATAAATGTAAATTAAAAAAATTTTTTTTTTCAACAAAAGTATCATAAAAACCCACATTAATATTACATTAAATATAATATAAATTATATGTTTACGATGTGGATAATAAAATACAAATTAATTAAATATTACATATTATTTCACTTCGTATGTAAATGATCAATTATAGCACAAAATCAAATTTATAATTAATGTATTCTCATTAACTGGATTTCGCGTCATTTAATATGTACAGTTGAATAAATACTATCAATAAATATTAACGTACTAGTTTATTTACATTTTGCAGTTAGGATACAATTGAAATATATTTAATCCCAAAAATATCAGTGAATGCAAATGTCGCAAAAAACGTTTATTCAATATTCAAACTATAAATTTCTTAATCAATAAAAAAACTTAAAAATAAGTAGTCCAACCTTGCGTTTAGTCAGACATAAAGAAAAATCATCAAACAATCTAATTAAACTATAAATTAACAATGATAATAATAAGTTTATTAGAAAAATGTAAAATACCGCAAATTTTACATGTATAAAACATGTTTACATAATTTATTACATCATCCAATTTATTCGTCATTAACATACTCTCGTCTCACTAATCACGATACTCTTTTTATTTCATCAAAAGAATTTTAAAGTGATTAAAAAAAAATTTTTTTTTTCAGATACATCAAAATGTCGTCGCCTCATCTGAACAATCTGATTATCGTCGGCTGCATGCTGACATACAGCAGCGTCATCTTCCTCGGTCTGGATTCGCAACTGTCCAGCGTGACGGCTTTTCCGTATATCTGCACCGCGCGAGCCTGGTTGCTAATGGTCGGTTTTTCTCTTGCCTTCGGTTCCATGTTCTCCAAAACGTGGCGAGTACACTCCATCTTTACCGACGTCAAACTCAACAAAAAGGTGCTTGTTCACTTTTAGTATTTTTTCCTTTTTTTTTTTTTTTTTTTTTTTTTTCTTCC
>JABFPJ010006679.1:0-10662 GCA_022817425.1 Gryon sp. ZL-2020
ATTATTATTATTATTATTATTATTATTATTATTATTATTATTATTATTATTATTATTATTATTATTATTATTATTATTATTATTATTATTATTATTATTATTATTATTATTATTATTATTATTATTAGAATTATTAGAATTCTGATAATACATTTTATTAGTTATAATATAGTGTTTACTCAAAGGAGCGATACTGAATTTATATATTTGAACTGAATATGTTGAACCAAAAACAAATTTTTTAAAGTATAATTTGAAATTAAACCTTATTCTAAAGAAACATAAACTAAATAAAATAAGACATTAATGCAAAAATTGGGTAAAATATTTTACGATAAAATAGAACGTCACCGCAATTTCAATACAGTTATCAAAAATATTATTAGTGGCGATTATGCGATGACTGGTTGGAAGAAAAGCAATACGACTCTAGCTACTGAAGGAGCATTTGTTGTTGGCACGTTGCTCGAAAGTCGTTACGAGAGATCGGGCACGTCTCTATCTGGTACGGTTGTTCAGTGAAGGACGCAATATATTTGGAGGTAGAGATGGGTAGGTAGGCCACTGGTAGGTAGCTAAAGAAGATATCGAACAGATAGGCGGTCGGCGTCAGTAATGAAGCCTGTAGGGTGCCGCTAATGCAGTAGCGATGTCGTGGTACATACCGCATGCAGCTGCATTTGTTTATCCTCGTAGCTCTCATTTCGTTTCTTTTGGCACGGATTTTTGTCTCCAGCGATATCACCGCCGTATTCTCGGATTTCGTCTGCGATAACACGCCATAAGCGTGGAATAAAGTGAAAGAGTGGACGCTGCGATATGAAATACGCACTTACATTTATGCAAAATTTATGTTTGACGTTCAAATGAAATTTAAATGACACACTTTCCTTGAAATGTGATGCTTTTATTTTGTTTGTTTCTTTTCCATATTGCAGAATGTTTGGCAACATGAAACGATGTGCGAGATGTCAAGCGGCAATTCTTGCATCGGAACTGGTGATGCGAGCTCGCGAATTGGTTTTCCATGTGCGATGCTTCTCTTGCGCAGCCTGCTCCGTGCCATTGACAAAGGGTGACCATTTTGGAATGCGAGATGGCGCTGTTTTATGTCGCCTTCATTACGAAATGGGCGCGGAGATGCATCCATCACAAAGCCCACCGGTTCCTGTCTATCCACCAGGACCACAACACTATTCCAGTCAACCTTTTCCGTCGCCAGAATTTTTACCGCATCACCATCATCACCATCATCATCCACACGGGCCTCATCCTCATCTCACTATGCATCCACATCAACACCCGTCACACGTCAGTCCAGTTCCTTTACAACCCACAACGCCTTCTGGCTCAGAAACTGCATCTTCACCCAAGGTAACGTACTTCAATGGAGCCGCTAGTGGCGTTCCACCTCCTAGACAAAAGGGTCGACCTAGGAAGAGGAAACCTAAGGATTTGGAAACGATGACTGCTAGCTTGGGTAAGTTATTATTATTATTTTTTTGTTGCATAAAAAAGTATAATTTGTTTGTCTTTTTTAGAACATAATCTATTTATAATTTCTAAGTCATTAGGATATTTTCGATTTTCTTTATAAAGAAAAATTGTTATATATATATATCAAAGATTTTACACTATTAAACCGTTCTTTAAATGTTTCCTGTATAATTTGAAATATCTTATTTTACTAAACATTACGAAACGAAATTTATTTTTTTGTATTCAAATATATGTATGATTATTAATATGAAAACTACTACTATTTAGTGTTATCCTTCTTATTACTCTTCATTATGCACTTATTATAAAACATTTGTCTCACATATTACTGAAACAACTAGTAATATTTCAATAAAAACTTGTTTATATTCGATTTGGTGATTTGCCGATCAATGATTACTACTTCATAACATTATATTTAACTTAATCTCTGTGATTTGACCGATCTAACAATGATCAAGTTCACAAAATTTAATTGACGCGCTAGTAAGCTTCCAGACGAAGACGTAGAATATGTTGTTGAGAATAGCAGCCTACAAACAGATATCGTGCCTACAAACTATTTGCTGCGTAGAGTTTGTAATTGGTCATGTAGCTACCACGCGCATGCAATAAGCCGATCTTTCTCTTTTTCTCTTTTGCACCAATGAAAGCTAATGAGCCGTGATACGCATCAAGCAATCACTAACATTGCGGATAGCCAACCTTTCGATGATGTTGACTATATACAAATATAACATCAAATTCATATTTCAATCACAATATCATCATTTATTGTTGTAAATAAATTAAATCTGTAATCTTGTGTGTTATTTATATATCAAATCATCAAAAACTAATTTAATCTCGGTTTCAATTTAAAAATGGGTTGGAAGATGTGCTAATTTAATATTGTTTTTTACTAAGAACTTCATTTACTTTATTTATATATAGAATAATATTATATGTTTATGAAAAATAAAATTTATTTATAATAAATTTTCAATTCATTCTTCTATTTATTTAGTATTTTTTTGTAGTAAATAATTTTTTTAATAAAATATATTGCTAACATTTTGTTGATACTCTGACTTTGGAAAGTGACTTTGAAAAGTGAATTTCCGCTTTCATTTTAAAATATTAACTGGGTCGTATTATTTCCCACGGTTAGGCAACTTTGTGCTTTTGGTTTGCAAAGTCAGCCCACGCGCAAACACAAACGCTTTGTTAGATCGGATTCGTGAATTTATGTCGCTTGGTCAAATTTTATCGGGGTTCAGTGGCAAATGCGGCACGCCCACGCGTCTATAAATCAGGCAGTAATCAGATTCGTATCTAGTCCATAGCACGGAACAACCTTAAGTTTTTCTCCGCTTTGAATGTATGTTGCATACGAAATTTAAATATTCTTTTTTTAAAATATCATGAAAACACTTTCTTATTTTACATAGCAATTATTGCAGAAGTCCTTTCTGCGTTCGATGAGTCTTTTGGCAAAATGCTTTATTGATTTAATTTGTGTTTTTATCAATTAAATGGAAATTTAAAATCCTTAAAATAAACTCGTTGAATTAGATTTCAAATTGGACATGTATGCTTGAAAGGTCATATCGTCACTGTAATATTTGCCAGCTGGAATTGCAAAATATTAAATTAGTCGAAATTATTATTTTAGACTTGACATAAATATATCAGAGTCTAAGCGATAAGCAATATGACACGTTACAAACTTAAGCGATGCATGTTCAAATAAATAGATACGATCATCAATTTGTGAAGTGAATTCTAAATTAGAAACAACAGTTTTGTGGTTAAGACAGGTCAAAAACAAAGTTTCCATTTTGAGTCTGATAAAACTCTTACAACTTTTACGATTATATTCTTGCATTCGACTTCCTATTCATATTTTATTCTTGTTTCTCCTAATAATAATTTCATCTGTTTTATTTTGTAAACTTCTGGCGGTCTTAGCATTTATTGAATCAGATTAAAACAACCGTAAATTAAGAATGAAATCAAATAAATAAAAAAAAATGTTAATTTAACTAGATTTTATAATTAAATAAAGTGAATGATACATAATACGAATTAGAAGAAAATAAGACGGAAAAATAAACAAACAAATGGTCTTTGTATGGCAGATTTGAATTCGGATTACATTGACATGCCGTTCGGACGAAGTGGTCCAGGAACTCCAGGAATGCCCGGGTCTAACAGTCGGACGAAACGAATGCGAACGAGCTTTAAACATCATCAGCTGAGGACTATGAAAAGTTATTTTGCTATCAATCACAATCCTGATGCAAAGGATCTCAAGCAGCTTTCTCAGAAAACCGGCTTGCCAAAGAGAGTACTACAGGTAAGTTTATATAAGCATGTACACTATATATTTTCATACACACTTATCGTATTTTCATCGCAAACGAATCTGCTTGTCGTATCGCGCCTCTCTCTGCAGTCATTCCACTAACCACTTGAACATAATTCTGTATCAAGATGCTACACGATATGCCTTGCTGTATGACATAGCTCTTTGCCTAGATGTGACTCATTAACTACACGTGCACAGTTAGACACTGAGAATAATCATTTGGAATCATACGAAACAATTTATGAAGTTGAAAAATATATTTTCCAAAAGTTCACCGCTGCCCTGTCAACGGATATATCAACTGTACTCCATAACTCAATTTTACGATGACAAGCATACGTTTATTTATATAGTTTATACATTGAAATTCCTTCTGTAAAGTTCTTCATTTTGTCATTATTTCTTTAGAATGTTTATTTATATATTTGTATAACATCTCTATATAAAAACAAGGTAATGAATATCACAATTTCTGTGTAAATTGAAACAGAATATTTCAATGTAATTACCAACAATCGATATATTTCTTTGGTACTTAACCTTCTTTATTTGTTTATAATTATATGTTGTTTTATTTCCGTCATTGATGACAATTTTATTCTGATATTTTTTCCCTATAATTTCAATTAATCTGAACAGCGAAAGCCTTGAAATGTCAAAATATTTTCAAAATTAGATCAGTTAAATAATGCAATCAAATAAGCAAGCTGTTCGATGTATATATGTATTATCAAATTCTTAAGCATATCAATTTTATTATTTAAAATAAGTGCATAGCTCGTGCCTTGCGATAACTGCATTTTTGTTGCTTTGTAGCATTTTGCACTATTTTACCGCTACTTTCTTAGAACGTATCCATAACTTATTTATAATAATTCAATAATGATTCCTTGGTTATCCCAAAATCTTTTTCTTCTTAATTATTTCCTTCCCATTTCCTTTCTATTCTACTCACAAAATAAACTCTTTACATTTCATATTTGTTGAGATACTCAATACACTTTTATGTTTTAAATAGAGCTTTACGGTTTTTATATGCATATATGACAATTTGATTATATATGCATATATAACTGATCCATTCATTCAATACCCGCTCTTTTAATCTAATATTATAAAATAATAAATCATGCATTAAAATAATATCCTTATTCAAAAGTAATAACTGACAAAGACATTTTTAATATAAATATTGATTTGATTCATCTAACAAACAAGAAATCAAGTTTTAAAATAAAAGAAAATATATTTTTGACAAGCTTGACATATTCCCCTAATCAACGTCAAAGTATTCAAAAGAAAAAGAACAGCGAGGAAAAATTGAATACCGTCGGGAAATAGGCAAAGAACGCGAGGAAAAAGCCAACGAGAAGATAGATGATCGTCTGCCGGTCTTTTTAACTTTAACATTTTTTTAATTTATTTCTAAAGACCAGCTCGATAAAAATATATTCACGGGTATACTCGAGTTCATAGGTATCGCAGCGAGTATGCGTGCGAACACGGCGTATATATTCTCCCAATTAGTGGCCTCTGGGCCTGCACGTTACGACCGTTATGTTAAAAGCGCCGCCGCGACGCGATATTTCCGTCGACGCCAAAAGTCCTCTCTTTCCGTAAGTGAGCCCCTTCGTCAATCTGGCAACAGTCAAACCTCACAAATGCCACTAAAGCTACTTGCTTTCTACACTGCGCGTTGTCTCTTCTACACCTACACGAATGTCCGGCATAAATCACCAACCGCGCTACTCCTTCTTTTTCTCCACAATTTCTTATTATTATTAACGGCAGCCTGCACGCTTGAACTAAACGACGTTTTCATATAAACCCGTGAAAAAAATATAGATCAATAGCAATATTCCAAAGGAAGTAATAAACATATACAAAGGCATGATTATCCTTGACGCGGTCTAAATATATACAAGGGTATTGACAATTTTGGAGAATGTATCACATATATTTTTTCATTTTCTTACTTTATTGTCTCTGCATACTCAACAAATGATAAAAGTGTTTATTAAATTATATATTATAAATTAAATTCAAATATATATTAACAAACATAAATTATACTGTAATCTAAATTCATCAAAATCTATAATCATAAAATGGTAATCATAAAATTGATTTTCATCATTATAAATATCACTCAATTCTCACGCTCGTGTCAGAATAATCTTAACACTATTTCGTAATCATCAATGTTCATGATATTATCAATTTCACTATTCAAACATTATTCGAATAACTTAATTTTCTACATAAATTCGTCGAGTCGACATAACTAAGCTTTGAAGATCCCATTAATTACATTATACGGCTATTTCCGCTACTTATATGATCGACATAATCAACAGCATTAAAAAACCTACCACGATCTTCTGACCGTACATTATATGAATTTACGATGCGCCTTCATTTTTAATCTTTACAACCATACGGGGCGTAATTAGTGAATTACCATAAAAGCTGATTGTAAAACTGTCGATGGGTCCTAATAAAAAACGCCGATTTAAATTTACATTAATCGCATGCTCATGATTTTTTGTCAAAAGAACAAGAAAGAAACAAATGGAGATGACATAAACAATGTATAAATAATTATAAATCGTGAATTGTCAAGCAAATGTTCAATTTAATACTCATAATTGTTTCAATTATATTAATACAATTTTACATATTTATTAATACAATTTCAACATATTTATACAAAGTTTTTTAGATCCATAATTATATAACCGAATCACGTTTCATACCGTATCCTTTTTCTTTAATGTATACGGATTTATCTTGTTCATCCCTCCTCCTCATCCGTGTCTCCACGTTCAAAGTATCTGTTCAAATTAGAATTTTTAACGCATCTTGTCGAATAATATAATATCTCGAATCACTAACAAACAAAAACAAAAAAAAAAAAAATAAATAGAAAAGAAGAAAATGAAAAAAGTAAGAAAGTTACGAGCAAATAGCATTATCGAATCCAAGGCAAGACAAACACGATATCAAGAAAGCGAGAACGAAGGGTAGAGCGGAGAAGACAAGCGTCGTCGCACTTGAAAAGAGAGCAGAAAGAAATCGCTATTGTATTCGGCGCAGAGCGTATATAGCAGTCTTTTGGTCCGCCATCTTGTTTGATATTGATCGCGAAACTCGCGAATACTCTGTCTGGGAGTTGGTTTATTCGCTCGTGCGTACATAGGTACATTCGCCGATTCGTCCATTCTCACTCTGTTCCTCAAAGTATGTGTATGTGTATGTCATTATGTCCGCGTGTATATGTTTGTACTTATGTATATATATGTATGTTTATATATGTGTCTCTGTTTTTCTGGTATATTTGATCTCTTTTTCTCTCTTGTTATTTATTTTCGTTCTTCTTTGACACACACGTAGACACACTGAAAGGACACAAACTAAAGCCACCGTCGTCGTCTTCTTGCATACTCTTTCTATCTATTTATCTCGATCTCTCGGGAGTCTGCGGGGGAGGAGACTATTGTTAAAATGGCGACTCCCGTGATACGTAAGCCATCTTTTATTCCGCGGTTTTTTTTCATCTTTGATTCTTCGTCGCGAAACAAAATTCGAATGCAAAAACAGGCGCGATGTTGCCCTAAATATGGTTCTTTGTTTAATTGGATAACACGCGCACTTGAACTGTTCTCGTTTATTACAATGATTTTGTTGAGATATTTTGACGAGTTCAATTGCACATATGAGAACATTGTTTTTTGGAGTAAAAAACATATAATTACACATTAATCTTGCATAATTTAAAAAATTAGTTTAAAACCTAAGTGTAAGTCATCTTTCTATTTAAGAATGTGGATACTTTGATTACAATATTCTTAAATTAATATTGATAAGTTACTGCATATTGATTGATTAATTAATATTTATTTAATATTAAGTAAACCTACCTTAATCAAACAATAGTATTTTGATTGACATTTTGTTTGTGAATACCATATACAATTTCAAGCAATTTTCTCTCATATATTGTATATATACAATCAAACAACCCTTTACTTTTTTTTCAAAAATGGTATTGTTGACTTAATATTTTCATTTAAGTAGTTATACTGTTACACGGATAGTTTCATCAAAAATGAACAATCAGACAACAAAATAAATGTAATCAAATTTTTGTTTCAGGTATGGTTTCAAAACGCTCGTGCGAAATGGCGACGCATGGTGTTGAAACAGGAAAGCAAGTCGGATAAGTGCGGTGGGGGCAGTGGGGGTGGTGGTGGTAGTGTGGACGGTGGATCGCTAGGAGATCTCGAGCTTTACGGAAACAGCGCCGGTAGTGGCGGTACTCCCATGAGTCCTCCCTTTATGCTTGGCGCTGGAGCCCACAGTCCTGCCTCTTTGACTTCCCTCGACTGTGCGTGATTTCGAAAGCCGCATTATGCGATGATTCGTGCGCAAGCATTGACATAACAAATTTTATAGAGAAGGATTCGTCGTAGTTTAGTCGCGATAAATAACATTCATTGAGAGTGAAAGCAAAAATCGAATGCGAACAGAGTATAAATATTATATACAGATTATATATAAATAAAACAAAATTAAGATAACAGAAAAGAAAGATAGTAAAACGAGAATCAGCGACATAAAAATGGAAGGAAAATAGTTCAATTTAATTGAAATTTGCGATATATGTCCAAACCAAGACTGAACGATAAATACGAAACTCTTAGATTTATAAATAATTGTGAATATTTATTGACACAAATCGAAGAAAAGAATGGTATCGTGAAAAATTCAAGTGTTGCAAATTTCTATCGAGTTTGTTCCTATACGCAGCGCATGCGGCATCCCGGTCAAGCATCGTCCGACGGACGAGTTTAAGCGGGAGAAACAGTGTGCTTCAAAATTGCACGAGGACTTATGTGATTTAGATTTATTTATGAATGAACGACGGTTTTTGAGACGTTATTGTCATGTGATTCTTCACTTCTTGTTACGGTAAGATGTGAATTTTCCGGTGATGATAATATGAACAAAAGTTAATCAGAAAAGATAAAAAATTGCTTTGTACTATATACATTTAAGATGAGGCGGTATATTTCGGTGTATTTATTGTAGAATTATTAATATAAGTGTTCGTAAAATGAATCGGACTATCCATATATAAACAATCTGTATGTATGCAAGCAGAGTGTGGAGAATAAAAAAATAAATGCAAAAAAACGGAGTAATTATACATTACGAGCTCATATTTATAGATCTTGCTGTTGATAACACAAAAGTCGGCCTCAAAAGGACGATAGATAGATCATGCATTCGGAAGGTCCAACGGTTTTTCGTCCTTATTACCGGCAAAACCTATTACGATGTACGTGGAAATATTAAATAGAATCGAAATGTAACAGTGTTAGTTCTGTTTTTATTTGATTCTTTTTTCTTTCCTTCTTATTTCATTTCCCTTCAGTTTCATGAAAAATTGATGCTAGAAGAAGGTAAGTTCCATATTTAAATTTTCCTTTGTTAACAAGATCCTCTTATGACGCTGATGTAACTAGTACGTTGCCCAAGAAGCGATCGTTAACGTGCGTTTCAAAAGAATGCGCGCGCGACTGATTTTTTCAACAAGAAGCAGGAAAAAGTTTGGACTTTTCAATGTATGGAAAGAAGCGAAGGGCAGGGAAAGATGGAGAAACTGCTCATTCAATCTCAAGTATGGCTGACGAATCACTAATACGCATGTAGAAAGTCAACACAAAATTTCTTGAAGCGATTTTGGATGAAAGCTGGAAGTTGAATGATAAAAGGAATCTGCCAATTGTCAGTACGACTTGTCGATTTCTGTGCTTCGGTGAATAAAATGTCGCGAACCCAACGGTATGTCGGAGTATGTTGAGTTGCTTAACATACAAAATCCATACGTTAAGATTTATTGCCTTTTATGGCATCAATTTACTTGGTGCAACAACAACTGCGGGGCTCTCGAATTCGAAGATAACGTCCTGTTATTTTCTCGCATTACTAAGACACGTTCTTTTGATATGTCATACATAAGTGAATTATTTATACGGTCGAGAAATTTATATTTAGTTATTTTAGCAATTTGACGCTTTTCAATTATATATTATTCTTGCTCTTTTGACTTATGTGTAGCTATAAAGAGTTAGATATATGATTTTTGAATTCATATTATCCTCACTGCTTACATTAGAATTGTTAAAACCATTTAAATATTATTCTTTTAGCATGATTAAATGTTTCTATTGAGATATATTAAAATTATTATTAATATAAGAACGTACAACATACCTATAATTTCCAAACATATCAAGAGACACGGTAGTGTCTCTGGCCAAGTACAAAAAAACAGTCGTTTTTGTGCGGTCGGCAGTACCGTGTCTCTTTTCAGATACGAACAAATGCCGTTTTTCAGCATACAAAAAAAGTAAAAATAGCAATAAAATTCCAACTTTTTTTGCTATCATATTGTTGCCATCATCGAACTAAAGAAAATAAAAAAAATTCACTTGAAGGAATTTAATCTCGTCAATAAACAGACATTTATTCATTAAATTGTTTTATTAATATGTCATGGCGACGTTTCGATCATTGTATGTGATCATTTTCAAGGCTAAGGTTGATTTAGAGTGTTGTTTGTTTGTCGTTTCGATCATATACAATGATCGAAACGTCGCCATGACATATTAATAAAACAATTTAATGAATACAATGTCTGTTTATTGACAAGATTAAATTCCTTCAAGTGAATTGTTATAAATTTCACACAGACGAAATTACATTCATTCAAATTATAAAAAAAAAAAAAAAAAAAAAATTTCAAA
>JABFPJ010006680.1:0-10661 GCA_022817425.1 Gryon sp. ZL-2020
TATTAATATTTTATTCTACTTCAATTTTATCGCCACTTTCATATTCTCACACCCATATGTTATCACGCAATTATTTCATCTTATCTAAATGTTATGACAACTTTAGTATTATCACTTTTATTATTTATAATACATTTATTTTATCGAAATTTCATTATATCAAACATCATATTGTCCCAATAATACTTTATCACATTATTATTTTATTCTACTTGTACTGCATTGCCAGAGTCATATTATTCATCTTGTATGTCATCACAAATTTATTTCATTATTTCTGCTTATTATCATTATTTTCCTATTATCAGATTCTTACCTTATCATATTGTCAACTTATTAATACGAATTTATTTAATAACACGAATAATATATATTAAGATTTGTGATGTAATGAAGATTTGATAAAATAGACATGATTATATATATGTAATCATATATATAATACCATATATTATACCTGTATTTACATAATTATTACATTTAAAAATAGAACATCAAAATACGTCAATTCTTTATGAACAAGACATTTCATAGTAATTTTTACAATAATTAATTATTGTAATTAAATTTGTATAATATATAATTTATACTATCACAAATAAATTGAATTTATAATTTTCAAAATTATATCGAACAATTTGTAAAAATTCAGAAAAATGAATAATTAAAATAATAATGAATAAGAATCTTAAATTAAATTAATAATAATTTATATAGTTAATATACTAATTATTTAATATTGTAACGTGGTTTTTCCGTCGGCGATGGCCAGGCCGAGAGCGACACCAGTTACTGGGTGGCTCGGCGTTCTTGGGCGCCAGACCATGTTCTCAAAATGGCCAAAAAAAATAGATAATAAAAAAATTTCGTTCATGTCCGCGAACATTTACCCGGGCATTAAAGCTCAAAGAACCCCCGGGCGAGGGCGAGTATCGTGGCTCTACGAAACCGCTTTCGCTTATGGATACGGGACGGGAAGAACCGGGTGGCGATTTCAAAAACAAACGTGAATAATAATAAAAATACACATTTATTTTACGGAAAAATAAGGCTTGATTTAGCCTGATAATTCAACAAATATAAAAATAATTTACCTTTTATGAATAACGAATGGGAGAGAGAGAGAGACCCAAAATGCATCCCAGCGCGCAACACCACCACTGGGATGCCGCGACGCGGAAAACTCAAAAAGAAAAGCTAACTTACGCGTGAAAACAACATTTACCCGTCTGCCGCCGCCGACCCCGACCACCGCCGCGGTCGAGTCTCCACGGCCGCTCTAGTCGCACATCTTCGTCGAGTCAAGTCTCAGTCCAACTCCTTTTTCGAAACCAGTAATGGCACGCTATCGCGCACCGAACATTTAACATACAAAAAAGAAAAACTAACCTTTTTGTCAGTCTCAGCAAACGCGCAACTTCTCTTTTCAACTTACTTTTTCAAACTGTCATTTCGGAAAAACATGACTTGACTCGACGGAACGACATGAGCGCCGCGCGCGGATGTTGAGCGTGGCCGCTAGCGAACTCGGCCGGTAACGCACCAACCAAGACGCCACGCCGATCGCCCAAGGTCAGCGTCGGACGACAGACGTCGATGACATTATCTACTAGTTATTAATTTCATTAATAACTTGCTCAACTTCGTTTGACATGGCATTATACTTGCTTCTCTTATAATGGCAATTTTTATCTTATAAATTGAGAAGAACAACGTGTGGTATGAAACATGAATCAGTCCGAAAATGTAGAACACTTTTTCATACACTGTCCAGCTTACACATAAATTAGACTTTATTTCTTAAGTGCAATTGTTAAGATGCACTAAAATGATATTACGTTTTCTATTTTTAATCTCGGTTCAATTGCAGGCCTTGAAAAAATCTTTATGTATATAGTTAGTTCGCTCAAACTTCAATCCTTTTTGTTACATAAATAACTTTATGTAACAAAATATCGTCTCCGTAATCTAACTTAAACTACATTTCTTACGAAGATATTTTGGTAAATGATTTTATTTTATGATTAGCATTTATTTTTCAACGATGTATACTTCATCGGTAACAATCAAAAGAAAAAAAGGGGCATTTAAAGAGAACTGTAATGTTTTATAGGATGTAATCCTTCGATTGAAATAATAGGACATTAGCGATAAAATGCAACTAAGATAATTAAATAATACGACAAAATACAAATGGCATAGAATATTAGTTTATAATAAATTGCAAGGGTGACAACAAGAAATTGCGATAAAATACAAGTGTGATAATATGACTTTTGTTATAACAAACAAATGTGTTAAAATAAGATTGCGATAAAATGAAACTGTGATATTTCAGAATTTGGTCTAAAATAGAGATAAGATAAAATTAAAATGTGATAATAAGACATTGTGATATTATAAGATTTTCAATACTATACCAGCAAAAAAAAATGTTATTATTATAAAACGGTTTTATGTACTTATGACAGGTACTATTAGGTGCATTTATTATAAAATAAGAGTGTTAAAAAATTCAAATATGGTAAAACAAAACTGCAATAAAAAAGGAGTGAGATAAGAGGCAAATATGATAAAATACAAATATTATAAATTAATATTTGTGATAAGATGAAGGTTTGATAAAATAAAAATTGTCATAAAAGAAGTTAAATATAATAAGATATTTATAATGTTCATTTGTTATATCATGTAGATATTACAAACTGCGATACTGAGAAAATATCTAGATTGATAATGTAAGAATGTGATAAATTCAGAGCTACCCAACCTGCTATCAGACAAAGTAAATGGCGACCAAATTCGGGACGATTATTCCAAGATTGGTCCAACCAAATGTGGAATAACAGTAAATATGTGGTTGAGTTCCGAAAATGTTTGAATGTCCTATCAATGAATCCCAAAGTGCGCAATGCTCTATTACGAATGTTAACTATATGACAATGAAAACTGCCATCATCGGCAAACGTGACACCCAAGTCTCTAATTGCTGAGACCGAAATCAAGTTTTCTGCGCATATGATGTAATTATAAATTATTGGATTTTTCCGTCTTGTATAGTGTACGAGACTGCACTTTGAAGGGTTAATTGAAAGTTAATTATCAATACACCAAGAACAAAAGCTGTTCTGGTCTTTTTGTAGGATTTGGGCGTTTTTGCTGGTGTTTATTTCGAAGAACAATTTCACATTGTCAGCGTACAACAACAAGTTACAATTTTGCAATTTAGTGGGCAAGTCATTGATAAATATATTGAAAAGTAGGGGGCCAAGGTGCGAACCTTGTGGTACCCCGGAAGTAACGTCAAACAAATCAGAACAGTGGCCATTCACATTAACGGATTGACTTCTGGCTTCTAAGTAACTGCGCATCAGACTGAGCAGCGGATCATGAATCCCGTAATTTTCGAGTTTAATTAGCAAGATCTTGTGTGATACTCTGTCGAAGGTCTCAGCAAAGTCCGTATATATAACGTCGACTTGAGATCGTTTATCAATAGCAGTCGCTATGTAGTGTGATAAGATCTTAAGATTAGTTGTTGTTGATTTTCGTACAATGAAACCATGTTGAGTTTCCGATAAAAATAAATTAAATGCTTGATTAAGTGAAGGGATTATAAGTTTTTCAAACAGTTTTGGTATTGAACTAATATTGAAATGGGTCTATAACCGTTAACTGATTTTTTAGATCCTTTTTTGAATATTGGTATTATTTTGCTAGTTTTTCAGCTGGACGGGAAAATTCCTGTTTTAAGAACTTTATGAAAAATAAGAAATAGCGGTTTAGAAACAGCATATACACATTTACGTAGAATAACGTTGGGAATTCCGTCTGAACCTGGACCTGCATATATATTGAGATTAGTAATATTATTGAAGACATCAGCAAGTGTAAAATCTATGCTATTCATGTTTAACGGAGGTTCTAAGTTATGTTCATTGTTTATATCGATAGCATGCGTGTCATTAGAAAAAACAGATTTAAAAAATTGTGCAAACAAATTTGACGCATCGTCGTAAATATCGCTCGTACAGTCATCTAATGTAACATCAAATGGTATATCGTTGTTCTCACGAAATTTATTAGTAAATTTCCAAAAGCTCTTCTGATTAGAACGAATGCCACTTTCGATCGGGTCGAAGTATCGAGTTTGCAAAGATCTCAATTAAGATTTACACTGAGTTCGATATCGAGAAGACAACGCGTAATCTTCAATAAACCGACTATTTTTGTAAGTTTTGTGCGCTAATTTTTTTCTCATTATCAGTCTTTTTAACGTCGAATCATACCAATAAGGGAACTCATCAGTCCGAGATGATTTTAAAGGGATAAACAGTTGAATACATTGCGCAAGTCTATCATACAAAACTTTAACATCTTCATTTACATTAGTTTCAGCAAATAAGTTGTTCCAGTCGAAGTTATTTAAAAATAATACACAGTCTTCATATTTTCCTTTATAAAAATTACGTTTAGAACACGATTCTGATTTAACTATCGTTGGAGATAAAGTAAAAATATAAACGAGTGGGGCGTGATAGTTATCAGAGTGTAGTAATTGTTCTTTCGCAAGTTCAACGATAAAGTAAGAAATCGACGAAAAATTTAAATCAAGTAATAAATTATTAAAGTTATAAATATAATTGTGGTGATATAAATTTAAAATTAATAAAATATGACAAGCTTTGCCAGTAGTTAATAATGTGACTAGACGTGGATTCTACAAATGTACATTTAATCCCTAAAGTTGAATTACTCCAGTCTACACGAGGTAAATTAAAGTCGCCAGTAAGGATAATTTTACACGAGTACATTGTGTTCGAAGTAAGCAGCGATCTACTTACATATCGACGCCTCAGTCGAAGAAACGGACAGTTTAAATTTGTATACGGTAAAATAAATATAAAAATATAAGCTGTTCGCTTCTTCGACTGAGGCGTCGATATATATTTTGTGGACTATAAATATTCCCGGGTGGAATATAAATATATAAATTATTTATTTATTTAATTGTTTATTAAGATTAATTAATCATCACTATAAAAATTATACTTCATTCATATTAATATAAAAATTGGCACAGTCAGTTTTTAAAAATGTTGGCAAAATATTGGCTAACAACGTTGTTGTAACGATTTAAAAATGCCAAAATGATAGAAGCTATTGAAATTCAAATGAATAACCGAAGGCCTAGAGCAGTGGATAAAGCGACGGACTATCACGTTGGAGGCACGAGTTCAAATCTTCGAGAATCAATGAGAGAAATGGAGAGAAACAATGCAACTTTATCTTCAAATCTTAAATTTAGTCATGAAATATAATTGTAAATGACACACAAGAAGAAAATAAATTCAAAAAAATGTGTATATTATAAGAAATATTTTTTTATTTATCATAAAAAATACAACGTCGGCATAAGCTTGGCAAAACAACGTTGAAACAATATTGCTAAACGACACTGAAACAAACGTCATAAGAACATTGGTAAGCCAACGTCGAAACAACATTGTTAATCAACCTTGGGGTGGCGTTTCATTCCAACAATTAACCAATATCAAGCCATTGTTGTCTGCCAACGTTGTACCGAATGATAACGCCAATGATGGCCCAACATAGCGCCAGTTGAATACTTCCATATGGGTAATATCAAATTATAAATAAGTAGAAGAAGCTTGTTACTTTCCTTAGTTTTGCTAGTTTTTAACGAAAATATAGCCGGCCCATTCATTGATGTAATTATATCGAATGTGTATGTTGTATTTAAGTATAAATTGTATTCAAGTTTATATATGTGATTAAGTTCTTTTATATGTAATTTAAGTTCTCTTTCAAGGAGCCATCGAGTCTGTTTTAACTAGGGCTCCGCGATTAATTGGTTTCATTAATTGATCGTTTAATTGATTTGACAATTAATTAAAAAATCAATTAATTGATCTGACAATTAATTGGAAATTCAATTAATTGATTTGATAATTAATTGAAAAATGAATTAATTGACAATTTCAATTAACTGAACATATCAATTCATTAATCTTATTCTGATTAAAATACAGTATACATATTATTTAAAAATATTTTATTAAATTTTCATTGAGTTTTCGTTTTATGTAAATAAAATTTTAATAAATTTATTTAATTAAATTGTTAGTTATCAGAAATTCGTATTCGTAGCATTTTCATTAATATAAAAAGTATTGATTAATTTATATAAGAACAGGTTTTAAACGTTTTCTTACCAGACTTAACTTTTGAATTATTATTTTTTCTATTTTAATTTGATTCCAAAAGCAGTTCATTGTGATTTAAAAACTTATACGAATAAATAACACTATAAGGTTTTGTGATCATAGAATTTGTATTGTAATAAATTATACAAATGACTAGCTTATTTAATTAATTGCCGATTTTCGTGCAACAAGATCAGCATATTAACATTGTCTGATGCCAAACAGCTTCTTTTTGCTGTTACAATATTTCCAGCAATTGAAAAAATCCTTTCCGAGGGAGCAGAAGTTGCAGGAATACAAAGATATTTTTTTGCCATCTGGCTAACGTGAAGGAATCTTTTACTATTTGTTTGCCACCAATTTAGAGCATTCGCCGAATAAGGTACCTCCCGTTCATTCAAATATGCTTGTAACTCATCCACTATGGTAGGAGTTTCAATCAAGTCAGACGATTCAAATAAGTAATTTAAAATATTTTTATGCAAATTGTTGAACTCCTGGTTCGAGTCGTCATCGGCAAGAAGCTTGTCCATGTTGTTGGTTAATTGAGAGATGGCAGCGTTTTTTACGGCTACTTCTTCACAAGATGAACTCTTATATCGCGGATCTGTAATTTTAAGAAATATAATTGCTTTGTCTTTATTTATACATTATTATTATCGGACAGTTTATTAATTTAATATAATTTATAAATTTATATGTTTTTATAGTTTTTATATTTCTTTTCAAAATATTAGTTTACTGTCGTGTAATATTTTCATTTGAAATTCTAATTTTCTGATTGTTGAATTTACCTAAAAGTTGAGCCATAATGATGCATGGAATATTTATTTCATCATCATATCCTGCAGTTGATAATGAGAAACGTTTCTCCAATTCCATCAACAATGCTTTCTTAAAATTGCGAACAAAGAGGTCGTTCTGAGTTGTGATGTTTAAAAACTTTGTTTTCAAACTGTGCACCAAAGGTCTTATCATGGACAGTGTAACACCGTTCTGTTTGTACATAAGAACTGTTGCACATTCGAACGGCTTCAGGACAGCAACAAGGTTTTCAATGTTCTGCCATTCACATTCGGTAATTTCTGCTGCATCTTTGGCTGGCCACGACGTTTTCTCAGAAATAGAGGTCAGAGCACTCTTTTGTTCCAGCAGCATATTCAGCATGTAGTAGGTGGAATTCCAGCGTGTTTTACAAGCCTGAACTAACTTGTGTTGTGGCAACTTGAGTTCAATTTGTTTTTCGCGCAAAGCTTTCGTCGCTAATGCAGAATGTTTAAAGTTTCCTACTACACTTGTCGCTTTTTGAGTCACAGAAATGATGCTGTCTTCTTTTAAGACGGCATTTATGACTAATTGTATGGAATGCGCAAAACACGACACGCCTTTTTCCACAGCATTGGATAAATTGACTGCTCCAGTGATGTTGCTGGCATTATCGTGGACAACAGCGACAACTGTGTTATTTAAATACCATTGATTGATGGTCTGTTCCAGATCAGTTCGCAAGTATATTGATGTAAGGCTATCTGGATGCTCGTGTGTATCCAACGTATAAGCAATTAATTGCCAGTCATCATTAACAAAATGAACGGTAGTTTTTATAAATGACTTTGTACTTATGACGTCCAGGCATCTGTTGTTAATGCTACTGCAGTTGCATCGTTCAAATGACTCAAAATTGTTTGTTGCAACTCTTTATATATATCCTGGAGTCTGTTGCCAATTGCTTTTTCACCGGGAACGGTATACCCAGGTACTAATACAGCCATCAAATCTTTAAAGCCGCCCCCTTCACTGAACGGCAGCATATCTTTTGCGACCATAGTAGCAATTTTTTCAGGATTCACGTATTCTTTGTTTAAGTTGACCAGTTTTTTTGATGGCTTTTTAGGTGCTGGGACATTTGAGGTACCGGATTCCATTTCAAATTCGTCATTTTCAGTAGTATGCGATGAGCAACCCATTTGTGTCACTGCATTTTGCAATTGTGATGTTGCATTGCTAAAAAATAAATTGTATTACATTTTAATTATAGAAAAAGCTGTTGTGAATCGTAATATATTGAAAACCCAATTAAGGAAATGTTTGCTAAAGTTATACATATTTAGAACTTTTATTTGCACTAATATTTAGATTCTCTCATTGATACATTCTAGCATTATTATTACGAAAATCAAATATAATCCTAATTCAGATTTATTATTTACTTATTTATGTAAAATGTTACCACAATAACTACTAAGTCTTGCTAGTTCAAATTACACAGAAAATTATATAGAAAATTATAAACAAATATATGGAAAACAAATTATATAGAAAAAGCTTCGATCTTGTAAATAAATATTTTGTTTTACTATACAAATTGTAGCCTGTATTTATTTTATAGTTTATATATATCAAAAAATTGCATAAGTTTGATATAAAACATTCATAAAATCTTAAAAATTTCTGTATAAAAAAAGCATAGAAAACAAACAAATAAATTATAAACAAAAAGATCTAATACTTCGTTTTGCATTTGCAGTTCGTTTCTTCAATCGCGATATGATGTAGAGCTCGTAAATCGTATATCAATGACGAAGTTTGATCATTATATGTCATCCACTTCAAACAATGAGAACACAGCACATGGTTGCTTTCGGCAGATCTTATGAAATATTTCCAGACGTAATTTCCTGACATTTCACTTCAAATTGAATATAACCTTCTAAAATCTATGCTTAATTGTGATGCTTTTCCATCAACAATCGTATTGTCAATTAGACGGATGCTTATTAGTCTATCATACTGTTCAACATATACGTAGTAGCGCGATTTGCTGTATAGTGGCGCTCAAATCACGTCGGTAAAATGGAGACTCTTAAGTAAGAGATATGAATATTTCTGTATTTTATATTCATTACATGTTTCTCCATAATTATATTCTAAATTATATGAATAAAATAATGAATAATGGGAGTGTCTATTAGTATATGTATATTATAATTTTACCAGATTATAACTAAAATAATTTTTGGACATTGAAAAGAATTTTTAACGTATTAAATTAAGATCAATTGATTGAAAAATCAATTAATTGATATTTTCAATTAATTGAAAAATGAATTAATTGAAGATCGCCAAAAAACAATTAATTTAAGTTTCAATTAATTGTTTTTTAAATTAATTGGCAGATCAATCAATTGAAGACGGCACAGAAACAATTAATTCATATTTCAATTAATTGATTTCTCAATTAATTGACATATTCAATTAATTGTCAAGTCCATTAATCGACCAATTAATGAAACCAATTAATAGTTTTAACCTAGTTTTAACCACCCTGGGCATGAAATCTGCAAAAAACTTTAGGGACGAGATATCTCGTCCCCAAACCAACTCTAAAATCGTTGGTTTTGTTTAGATTGTAAACTGCCGCAAAAAGAACTTAGAAACGATTAATTAAACTATGTAAAAAAAGCTATGAAGACCAGCTCGAAATATCTCCTATCCAAACACCGTTATAAAACGATCTTGGCTTTAAAGAAACGTGCCTGGAAATTAAAAAACCCCGCACAAATCAAAGGGGAATTGGCCCTCAGAAAATCTCAATTCGGGAAAAAGTCAGTTTTTATATTTTCATGGGTTTTTGTCATAAGTCCCGTTGATTTTTGCAGTACGCACATCCCTTTTCTCTCTGCGGTTTCTCCCTTCTTTTGAAACCCGTTTTTGTCGATATTTGAGAATGTGATGTCGAGGTGTTCGATGATCGTGACTTATTTTCACTTTTTTATCGAAGTACTCGATTGCCTCTCACGTCGGGGTGCTTGATCATCGTGAGTCCCCTTGCCTCTCACGTCGGGGAGCTTGATTATCGTGAGTTTCCTTGCCTCTCACGTCGGGGTGATACTTTTTTAGTTCGCTACTTCAACATTGACAACATCTCGAATATTGAGATCTCTTTGAGGTGGTCGATGAGCTGCATCTTGAACATTTTCTATGAAAGCAGTTAAAGGATAATGAACATTTTCTGTATCTCTGGCATAGCCTAAGTACCACAAAACACTCGCTGCATGTGCACATGTTTCCAGAGTTCAAGCACCAGATTTGCACGTACAATAATATCCATTAATCATCAAGACGTTCCTGTGCTTGCTGTATATCGTTAACATTATTGTAAGATACAAAAATCTGATACTTGGTGTTATTACGGAACCGAGAATAAACCCTTATTCGCAGAAAAGAAGGGTCTATAATGTTCTGGTCGAGTTCATACTCTTCATTGTCGTCATGTTGGAGTTTATCTTGAATATAAGATGAGCTCAATCGAACCTGATACGTCCCAAAAGTTAGATTTCTTAAATAATCTAATGAAAGCCGTGGAAACAGAGGCACATCGTCCGCATTTAGGCGCGTCCATTGTGCATTTCTTCTGCACAGATTGTCAACTTC
>JABFPJ010006681.1:0-10661 GCA_022817425.1 Gryon sp. ZL-2020
AGCGTAAAATAGGGTTTTATGTTAAAAACTAAACGTTTGGTTTCAGTGACCAAATATTTTATTTGAATGAAGTAAATCGCACTAACTAAACGCTTTGATTACATGAACCAAATTATTTTTCTGAGTGAGTGAACATTTTCGCGAAACATTTATGAAATGACTAACAAATGCCTTCGAGTTATCGCTTAAAATCCATACGTATCATATTTAATAGCTCATAGGATACAAACACAAAATCAAATTATGTTTATTATAACGTTAAATTGTAACGCACTTTTAGCAAAAAAAATCGTATAATGATACTTTGTCTATATAAGTAGTATTAAAAAAAAGAGATAGGCATTGCAAAAGACAATATCATAAAAATAGCATGTCTCTTTATGCTGATCAGGTAGTGAAAGGATCGTACGCTCATAAAACGCTCATTTCCGGTGTTTTTATTTTACAAACATTCAACACATTATTCCGACAAAATTGCGCGCATTACTTTGTATAACCCTATTTGGGACTTTGATATTAAAGAAGCGAAGCATCATTGAAACCGGATTTACAAACTCTTTCCATTTTGTTGGGAAAATAAAGTAATCTTGCAAATTCAAGAACAATATAAAACATATTCATTAAACTGATTATAACGATTTCCAATTTTCAAACTAATTCAATTTTGAGAAAAAAAAACAAAATTTTGCAAAAAAATGTCAAATTACTTTAAAAGTTTTTAATTGTTCAATTTCCAATAAAACATCTCACGTATTACATTCTTCAGCTTTATATATCAGCGTAACTCATAAAGTAGTTACGTCAGATTTTAATCGAAAATAAAGTAATTACGAGAAATTTTGAGTCTTAATATACAAAACATTGTCATCCAACAAAAATGGATGACGTTTTAATCATGAAAATAACCAAAGGCTTCTTTCTCTCTGAATTTTAATCTCTTCATATTCACGATTTACACAAAGAGAGGGTTACAGTAAACTCTCTATTCCTGGTCACTATACTTTCGATCATGTAAGAATTATTACATGGTTAAATAACTATTATATAATCATTGGCATAGAAACTGGTCAAGTTTTTCTTTTTTACTTCTTTTTTTTTTTTGTTTTTTTGTTTTTTCTAATGAACCTGTCTCGTCAGAAAAACTGGCTCCAAAAGACCCTGCGACAGTTCTAATAGAGAAATTCTGATCGAGTACGGAAACGGGATTACGATACGTTACTCGTACATTACATCAAAAATACGCGACTAAATCGTGCGTTAAGCAAATACGAAGCTTTTGCCGGACAATTTTCTAATGCAGAAATCTTTGGGCTATCTAATCGAATTAGTTTTTACTGTAACTTATAGTCATGCAATAATCATTTTTCAGTCATATAAAAAAATTCAAAAAGTTAAACAATTATTAACATTTTGAACATTTATGTTATGAAATCGAATTCATTCAAGCTGTGAATTTTCTTTCCTTGTAATTTAATATTAGTTTATATAAATATAATTCTTACCTAGGTATACTTAAAGCATAAATATATGAAAAAATCAATAATAAATAATTATATTTAAAAAATACACATATATTATCATTTCTCATATTTAAAAATAATTGAAAAATTTGACTTTATTTATTTCCGCACATTACTATATGTAATGTGCTTCTTTTCATTTACTGAACGCAAGTAATTATACATTTGACATAAATATCGTTATACTTTACATACACTTATTTTATATGTAGAGTGATATATTTTTCTGATATCAAGATACATATTTGCAGAATAAAATATAATTATTTCAATAAATTTTGCTCATGCTGTTAATTTATTCCACGTTGATGTGTTAAATAGTACAAATTACCATATTTTAAAATTAATATTAACATCAATACACTTAAGTGTGTGAATTGAAATACAATAAATAACTTCCTGAATCGAGGTAAATCCTGGAATTATAAATAAATCCAATTCAGATGTATAACATAATATCTAGATTAAGATGCTGAAAAACATCTTCGGTTACAATTTATCTGATAATACATTTGTGCATTCATAACATGATTTATATATTTTTTTGTTTCATTGCTATATATATCGCAAAACCACATAAATATTAAAAATCAAGTTAAAATATATTTCTTTCTTGGATATAAATAATATTAAACATATTTTTCATAAAATTATTTTTCATATTTATATACATTGATGAAATATGATATATAAAATATTATGAAGATTAACGATATAAGAAATTCGTAATTTCGTTGAACATATAGCATTGAAACTGAGAAAAATTGGCGCGATGTGAAACGGAAGGTCGATTTGGTGGTAACCTTGGCTTATCAAATTTTTTGTTCGTGTATCTTATTTCGATGTGACGATTTAAGTGTTAAGCTGATTACAATGCATCATGTGTTGGACACGTGGGACAGTGAAAGTGCGTTCGAACAGTGCACCACATTGAATAAACTGAAGCTTTTCATTCTACGTCCTTGCGAAATCCGAACGTCTGGTGTTCTTGAAGCTATAAGACACGCCTCGCATACATGTGGTCAGTGACATTAAGTAATACAACATATAAAACCCGAACATTTAATTCCCCACAGTATTCAAACTAAATCGCCAACAAACGTTATTTAACAAATTAACTTTCACATTTCCCTCATTTCTTTGGTTATTTTAGTCTTGTTTGTACTGAACAAAATTACAGGTTAATTTACGATGATTTAGTTAAATTATCTATTTTTGTTAGTCGGATTTATAGTCAATTAGACTTAGTTGATGATTTAATATCTTTTCCTGACAATATATAAAATAAATAGAAAAAAATAGATAGAACATTTTTTCTCACAGCTTAGTTTCACATAAATATAAAAAATGCACTAAAGAAGAAATCAAATACATTTTATTTGATTCAAATGAGAATATGTTTAATTGAAAGTATTTTTTAAAGTAATTTTTGTTTAATCAAATTCTTTAAATTAAAAAAAAAATGTTCGATATAACAAATCTAGTTTTGTTCAATAATTTTTTTCTGTAGGTAAGTTAGAATACAACAATAATATAAGGATAGTTGCAATTCACCACGTATTAAAAAATTGTATAATTTTCTTTAATTAACCGGCTTATGAATAAAAATGAGATATGCGATGTAACCGCACTTTGTCGGTTGAATAGACGATCTGGAATATTAATTCAATTACATGTTACGTGTGTTATAGGTTCATTAAGTGCAATGACATTTATATGAAAGATTAATTAGCTGATCAACGTCAAAAGAAATTTTAATTAATTGCCTGCATGATGCTAAGTTCTTGTTTCAATTTTGGAACTAAAAGGGATTAATGAAAGTGTAATTCAAATATAATGTGATTATATTTTGTTATTATTTTAATTATACATTGGTTTTTTATAAAGAATAAAAATACAATAACTTTTGCATCATATTTAATTAAGTTTGAACAAAGTAAATGTCAGATCAGCCATATGTTGTGAATATACAATATATTGTTAATGTGTTATAATAAATATCTGAAACATATTTACTGTTCTCTAATTGAAGTCTAGCAGAATTTAGTTCAGCTAAATGAACACATATTTCAGGCAAATATTACATAATTATATGTCTCTAAGTTGTTTGAATTCCACATTAGATATTTTTCCTATTCATGTATGTAAATCAAAATTGTCATAATATGTATAGCATATTTAATGTTTCATTATTATTTACATTATTTTAGTTCACTTTAACCACAAACTAATTTTCTTAATTAAAATTAATTTAAAAAATAATATAAATACGCTGAAACAAAACGATTTATATTATCGAAGGATAAAGAAAAGCACTTAAGTCGACACAATTAAAATTGATCAACAACTAAGGTCTACAACAATCTAAAGTTATTTTTCTTCCCTCCCGTGTAACAATTTATACAATGTAAATGGTAAACGCGTTTCACAGATCCCTGATTAACTGATAACTGGTATTTCTAAAAATAGCACGAGAGCGCACAAAGTCATATGAAATAAATCACAATAACTTGTAACAAATTTATCCATAATTTATTCCAACAGGAACTTGTTTTATTACAAAATGTGTTTGCACGGATTTTTAGAAAATTACGTTTTATGTTAATTATGTGTTATATTTTATGTATTAGACTTTGCCAAAATAATATAAAATTGTCGAATTTAAGTGTTTAATTATTTTAAATAGTAATTAATTTTAGTTAACTTTGTTTAAAACGTTTTATTAGTAACTATTACTTTAGTTAGTTTTGATAAATTTCTTGGATATATTGTATATTATATAAAAATGTAATAAATATTAGATTATACATTGTTAGAAATTATGCAAAATTTTGCGAAATATATTTCAGTTAGAAAAAGGATACAGCATGTATAAAAGAAAATGATCCACAGTTGCAAGGTCTAGTGTGAGACGGTACCCAGTAGTTGTTCCACCTTTCACACTTCACGCACACGGAACCTGAGCGTCGCCGCTAGCCCTGACATTTACTTTTCTCTTATATAGAACAACTCGCGACGTATTAGCACATTCGTAATCCGCATAGCAAGTTCCGATATGCAAACGTCTTATTTTGTATGAGAAATACGCTTCCTTTAATTAGTGTTACGTCACTTTGCACAGTTTTAGCAATAACAGTGAAACACGCACATCACTTTGCTTAACTCTTTTCTGCTTTCATCGACTTCTAATAGACGTTTGTATGCGGAAGTGCGATGAATTAATTTAATTAGATGCATACTTCCGGAATATTCTTACAAATTATTACAAAAATGTAAATGTTGTATATATAATTGGATTATTCTGATTGGTTTCCCATGAAAATTAATATTGCCATATTTTATGTTAAAAAATGTTTTTTAAACAAATTATAAAAAAGCCAGTTGTATTCAATGAATTTTCATTGTATTGAACAATGCATACATTGGCGCTAAGTTAACGATATATTAATGAAATTCAGTTTAATTCAATGCCGTTGAAATGTAAATGTTGACATACACTTTTCACTTGCAGACACTAGAAAATGTCTTTGTCTCAAACAAAATTGCATTTTCATTACAAGTTTTGTTGGTTAACATTGCAAATAACACATTAAAAAATATTTTCAATCGACAATTATTCTGCAACAAGTGTCTGGATGATTTTTAAATGCTTTTTTACATCGTCGATTAAAATTCTCGCAAAATTTATATCTACGACCTGAAAACCTGAACTATTCAACTGAAGATGTATACTTTAATTTTCATTTATGTGCACAAAAACGCTATATTTTTTGTATTTGATTGTACTGACATTTAACATTGCAAGAGTATTAACGTTAGTATTTCACAGTGATCGTAAATGAGAAAATATTGCTTACATATATTTGCAAAATATATGTAAGCAATAATATATATATATAAATGAATACATTTTCTATAAAATATAGTGTAAAAAAGAAGAAAACCATTTTATTGTATTACATTGAATTTCAACATACTTTATAATAAAATATGATTTATATAATATTCTGGTGAAATTAAGTCAGTTTTTATTTCTAATTGCTTTTTAGACTTATTTTTCGCAAGTAAAAACTAATTACTTAATAACTTATAATTTTATCATACAAATTAAAATAATACATTTTTTCAAATAAAATAAAAATTTATGTTCAAAATAAATTATTTTCGACAGAAAAATTCTATTAGCTTATTCAACTCAACTAAACTCAATATAATTAAATTTAAAAAATGTTCAAGATTTTGAAATTCAAATGAATACAATGACACTTTCCAGTTTGCATTGCGAAATTAGATTCTTCATCAATATAACAATGCCGTCATCATACAAATTAAATCTACTATAATTTCTTCATTCCAATCAAAGCATCAAATTTTCTGTTCCGCTTTCTACTTAGTACAATGACCATTTAGCAACATTTAAAGTAATTCCACATATTCATTGATGAATTCATTCAATGAATATTTTACTATATATATAAACAAATTATATATGATCATGTCTTCTCATAAGGGGTATAACGTTATTTGCGAATATATAAAAAAATTGTAATTAATGATAAAAATAGCAAATTTTACTTAAACCATATGGAATATACTTATTTTATAGACATTTGTTATAATATAATTTGTAATAAAAAATAAAGTAAAAAAAATTAACAAATTTATATTTTGTCATTATTTTTTTCTAATAGTGTGCAAATAAGGAAAGGTGTGATAATATACAAAACACATATAAATAATCAAGTATGTACACAATTTATTAGAACAGTCTTTAACATAATTACACGCAAATGGAATTAGAGTACGTTGAAGAATGACAGGTCAAGCTGAAAATTGCTTGATTAGTTAGAGACAATACCAAAGTTGTGTTCACATAATGTCGCAAAAGTACCTAAAGAGTATTTATCGGAAATGACATAGCTAATAGTTGAAATTCCAGGGCGTGGCTTTGTTTGTTGCGTTGCCCTGCCTTTCTTTGTGGTCGACGAAAATCCATGCTAGAGATATACTAAGTCGACCGTGCAGGATGTCTTTGAAGGTAGTCGAGCGGCAAGGTCACGCACTTTTTTTGTTTTCGCAAGTCAATATTTGCTCTCGAAACATAATAACATCCGCATCGTTTCACAAAACAATTGTCATTCAATTAAAAACAACAAAAAAGCCATCAAAAGAAACAAAAATTAAAAGAAATTCGCACTTTTCACGCTAAAATTGTGAGGTAGCCATTAACCTTAAAATTATGTAATTATAGAAGTTTCAAACAAAAATGATGTTGAAGAAAATAAAAGTTAAGAAAAAATTGATTGCCGCGCGAATATAAAATACTGAGGAAAATGTATAGTCAAATTAATTGTTTAAATAGTTGTCTTTACTATCGAGATATTTGCAAAGAAAAAGTAAAGAGTAAAGTAAACAAAGCAACACAAATACATTGTAAACAAGGTAATGTAAACAAAACAAAGTAATCAAAGCATAGTAAACATGTAAAGATAACCGAACAAAAACGATCGTTTTTTTGCACTTGGCCAGAGACACTACCGTGTCTCTTGATTGTTTTTTGCGAATTATTTTACTATACAGATATTCAATTTGACTATTCATTTTTCTAGTTGCAAGAAACACAAAGTTTGACAGAGGTAGAAGTGAAAAAGAGATTGAAACTTAGATCTAATAAATGCTACAAAGTAAAGTTAAGAGAATGCTGATGAAAATTATCCAGCTATTGATTTGTTAATTACAGTCATTTAAAAAAGTGGTCATATAAATTTAATATATATATGAAAGCAAACAATCTAGAGAGAAAAGCATAATGCAAAAGAAATGTTAAAAAACGCTCATAAACTGGACTCTTTTCCTCAACACTTGCACAAAAACCATAGACACGTAAAGTTTATAAGCGTAGTAGGTATAATTTTTCGTCATATAAAAATTCAAAGAACAATAGCAGCGAGACAATTATTTACACCATAACTGAACACTTGCCGTTGAATGTTTAATCCAAACTCTTATATAACTGCCCGAAAGACAATTTATTTCATATGAAGTTATTAGAAAATCAATAAATCACAATTAAAATCATACTGCAATTTACTGAACACAAATTCGAAATGGATGATCGAAAAACAGGGGGAGAAAAATGGATTACATAATGTTGTTGCAAAAGAAACATTGCGCTAACCACAATAGAACTTTCATTTGGTAAAAACATAATTTGAATATTGACGAAAAAAAAAGAAGTCAAGTTACAAAACGTTGTAGTTATTTTAAACGCTGGTTAGTTATTCATATTCAACAGTAAAGCAAGTTTTCTATTTTGTAGTCATCTTAATAATAGTTTTTGTGCAAATTAGTACTGAACAGTGTAAGTACTGAGATGATCGGTGTTGTAGGTGGATGCGTCGTCGTAACGTTTGATTGGTGTATTAGAATAGTGCTGCTTTGACTGATACGTGGAAGGTTGAAACTGAGGTTGCTGATAGGTCGGATATTGCGGCCGATAATCCCTCTGCTGCGGCACGACCACCGGCTGCCGATATGCGGCTGCTATGGATTTACTGCAACGAATCCAATGACCTACTGTTAATTCACGATTCGCTATTCCCACGCTCGTTGCGTTCATGCGATTCTCTTGACATTTCATTCGCTTCTCGCAGATAGATACATTTGGACGTGAAGGAGCGTGCACGTGACTCTAATAAGGTGTATTCGCATCGCTTCAAGATGAATCTTAAGTCACTCAGTTGAAATCATTCAAATACTTTTTTTATCTCTTTCCTTCTTTCTTTAGTTTACGGTCTTATTTCAATCGCTAAGAAATTACGTCCAATTAATTATATTCGTCTTCCGTTACCGAAATTCTTATACTCTTAATTATTTAGAGTTGAAAGTCAGATAATTGAGTGTATATCCGATACACTGAATTAAAATTTTAAGCAAAAAAATTTAATATTTTTTGGCAAAGAAATAACATCTAATTAAAGATATTTTTCATGTTTTCATAACTTTGAGTAATGAATGATCTTAACTGATAAGAGCTTATTTACTTAAAATTGCAAATTTTTAAATAGTTAACAAACTTTAAATTGAAATATTTTTCTTTCTTGAAGCGACTTCTAGACTCAAATTTTAAGTGAAATGATAACATGATGTAAATTTGACACTTTTTTAAAACATTTATTTTAGAAGTTTGTTAATTAATATTTAGTTTCCTGAATCTCACTAAATTTTCTAACTTAGTTGAATTTTATTAGTAAAACAAAATTTAAACCTTTTTTAAATTTAAAGTTTTATACAAATTCTGAAAACACACTAATAAAATAAAATGATCTAACCTTGGTTGCTTATATGGCGCTGGTTCCGCAGCAGATTGAAATTTCTGCTGATACACAAGTGGCAACTTGGGTACCGGATCATAACGCTCTCCATTTGTATACTTCGGATCGGTATAATAAATCGAAGGATCCTCGCGATATTGACCATCGTCTTCCGGTTCGTTGCTTCCGGCGATACTGTTTCCGGTTACAGTTGGGGGCGGCACATTAATACCCGTACCAGCTGGCTCGAATCCCCGTCGCGAAGCACCGTATTCAACTTCACGCAAATTTCCCGTGTCATCAATAAAACCGTACTTTCCGTAAACTTCACCGGTCGGATATTTTGACTCGATTTTGTACGACCCATCGGCAGCTTCGAATCCATAACTGTAGCTTCCATCTTCATTATGTCTGTCAAAAAAAGAAAATGACAAATTTTTGTAACTTCAAAAATTAAAACTTAGAGTTTGAGTAAATAAATTATTTCTTAATCGTTTTTTTCGATGTATCACTCAGTAGAGGGTTTTAGTTTTTATTTTGCCTTTTTTTCAATTGAATACCTTATCTTAATGCAGTTAAATTGAATAAATATTTTGTTGAATTGAAAATTTTGCTTATCTAACTTAACTAAAACTCTTTCTGAGCATATGATTTCCATTTATGGTACTCCTTAATTAATCCCAACAAGAAAATTGTTCACTAATATTCCATTGTGTTTTGGAAAATTTCACTTTAGTCATCATTGAATATACGAACGAAAGAAACATTAAAAAAAGTCGACAAATTGTCTTCCGCACTTCATAATTATGTCATTACAGTAATGTTTCGTAAGAAAGTCTTCTTAAGTGATTAACTATTGAAAAACTTTTCACCATGATTGGTACTCGCCTGTTTATTTGCTTTAAAATTGGTACTGGAGTTGACGTGGGATGATATTGCGCAAGCGTTGCACCAACGCAGGTGAAAAAAAGTAGCCTCTGAAATTAAAATAAATAATAGTAATTTTTTCATTAATGCACTCTCAATGTAATAATAAGTTTTGATGTTCAAATTATGTTATGTATATCTTCATTTACAATCAAATGAAGATATGCAATGCAGAAACAAAAAATAAGAGAAAAATTAGTTTCTCGAAGTTTTGCCTTTTATATATTTAAAATTTCTCTTCAGTTTTATGTTTTTTCCTGTTTTTTATTTATTTTTTAGTAAAAAAAAATTAAATTAACAATTAATTGTCTTAACTTGTTATTGTTTTGGTATTTTTTAGAAATGTGTGTTTGAAATGTTGTTTTGTTGGATGATATAAAATGTAAGGAACAAGTACTCACAGGGAGGATCATCGTTGCCGTTGAAGTTGCGTTGTAAGATCGCGTTTCGCTGGAACTTCTACTTATATAGGTCCGCTACAGGAGCGGCGGGGCCCGCCCATAGGGTCCGTCCACAACTGCATTTACTACTTCACCCACAGAAATATGTACCTATTATGCGGACAATGCACCTCGACTTTGAAAATTACAAACAATGATGCATCTATAATGTTCGTCCGCGAAAGGAATTTTCTCATATTCAAATTATTTTCATTTTGATCCTCAACATAACTCAATTTCCTATCAAGGTTACAAACAATACATCTTTAATATATTTTCATTCAATCCCACGTGGAGCTTATTGCATCTTTAATAGATAATTTTTAATTAAAATATATATATTTTTTGTTAATGAAATTTTTTGTGAAAAGTGTTTACATTCACATTTTTTTTACAAAAAAATTAATTAATTAATTTGATGATAGTTATTAATGATATTTGTAATTGTGGTAACTTTTTTT
>JABFPJ010006682.1:0-10660 GCA_022817425.1 Gryon sp. ZL-2020
GTCGTATTTCCAATACGACGTTAGCCACTGTTTATGTTTCAGTGGATCAGTGACTACGCGCGGGACTTCGGACTTATGAGGACGGCGGTTCAATTCCTATCAACGAAAAAACTTTGTCCAATTTAATTACCTACTCATAAATAAAAAAATACCATCCTATAGAAAAGTAATTCGCAATAATAAATAAACCAAATAATAAAATAAAATAGTACATTACGCAACAAGTAATGTACTTATACTTACGCCTCGCGGTTACAAACCTCGCCTTCGGCTCGGCTTGTAAACTCCGCTCGGGAAACGAATTTCCGATCATCTCCCATGTTGCGTACTATATTTTTCGTTACGAGGGAGGGAAAATTATATTTTTTAAACATTAGTCTTCTAAAAAATGTAATTCAGTCTAATAATTTGTCCTAAACCGTAATAATAAATATTACTGTACTTCCAAAAAAATCCGAAAATATGATGCAGTTTAGTAATTCTTACTAAATAATATTACGTTAAATGCAAGATTATTTCTGAGCGTGTATTGTATGAATCTACTTTTTAGCTCTTTTGAATCTCGTTTAAATTTATTTCTTAGCCACGTTATATTTCCTTAAACTCTTAAATACAAGACTCGTGAAAACATAAAAATTCTGCATTATAACTTTTATTAATATTAACATTACGTTATTATTTTACGTTTTTAATTTATCTTTAACTTTCATGATAAGGTACCCAGATCATCCGTTTTTTTAAATCTTAATGTTATTCTAATTAAAATATATTATAACTCTACAATTTATGAACTATGGAAATTCATGAATCGTATTAATGAAAATAATGCTTTGGTGAATTAATGAAAAGTGCATAAATGTAACAAACTGTAGCAGTAAGTAAAATTTCAATTCAGCATATTTTTCATGCCAAAAAAAAATGAAAGTAATTATTTTCGCGGCGTTAATGAAAGATATTCGCCATTAGAGAAGCTAATGAAGGAATCAGCGATGTGAGCCAGTGAAACAGCAGCGAAACAGTAGAGACTGGAAGAAGGGTGCCGAGTTTGCTGGGTGACAATGTTCTTACATAGTCTCACGTTTCGAACTGACATTAATTATGATATTTAATCCTCACAACGCCTGCGTACTTTGTTTACCACGTCGATCTGGGAACAGGTGCAGGTGTGCCCTGCCAAAATACCGTTGCGTATTTTTCACTCCTGTACCCAACCATGGAGACGTCGAATAGAATCGAGGATTACTTGGGTGTATGCGCGTCATTCTACCAAATTACAGACTTAGTGGAGACAGAAGATGGGAAATAGGGTTTGTATGATTGAAATCTTTGCGCTAAAAAAGAGACGGTGATTAAATTTTACTGTATGCAGCAAGCAACGCCCCACGGAATACATAAAAGTTCAAATAGTCTCCGCGATAGTAGCACTAAACGCCTTTTATTACTGCGGTAATGTTACAATCATTTCCACCGACCCTTTCACGTAAAAAGCGCAAATAGCTCCTCCCTCTTCACCATGTTTAATTGTGCACCAAAAAAGGAAAAGAAAAAAAAAAGAATAAACAAAAAACGAGAAAAACTTTGTTAGACTACATCAGGATTTAGTTGATTCACGAGTTTACAAATGTTCTACTTATTCGCTGTGGCAAAGCACCGGAACGCGACACAAAATAGGTTGATTCGGATGCTTGAAGATTCACGTAATTGAAGACACGATAATACGCCGATTCAGTCGATTGAAAACGACAAAAGCGATAGTTTCACCTTATTTTGTCAGAGAAAGCTATCACCCTTAGCGCTGTGTACATGGAAACTACAATGATCTCGTGAAAAGAAAGAATTGAAAAGAAAGTAATAAGCTTTTAATGACCGCAAAAATGGGAAACCATCGTATGTAATTGGATAGTGTTTCCATACAGTTCTTGGACACAATGGTTTGGAAGAAAAATTAATTTTTCTACGTCTGCACGTAAAAAACCTTACACATCCTTTTTTTGTTTTCGCAAAAAACGTCATGTAATGAATCATAAACTATAAACAGCTGCTTGGAAAATTAATTTCTAGAAGAAACTCTCAATAGCTGTACATCTCCCTCATACATATATATTTCAATATGAGACATTTCCTTATTTCTCTCTCAAAAAAAAAGATATAATTTTCAATTATTATGCCTTTCCTCAGTCAACAGTCAATCACTGATCAATTGTACATTCTAATTTTTTTTCAATTATACGTAGTACATATATATATCTGTTTTTGTATAAATTCTAAATTGTATTTATCTTACTTCCCGAATATGTCATACCAATTAATGTAGTACTTTGGAACTGTGTGTTAAAATACATACAGCTGTGATTTCCCATTTACATGAGGTATGTGTAATGAAATTGCGGACAAATTTTGATCCCGAGAAAAGTTGATGTTATCGATATGCGCGACCCCTATCAACAGCATCATCAATCTAATTTACAACGAATTACTTGCGGCAAGAGCGGATGCATTATGCCGAGTGTACATTATTCCCAGCCCGTCAAGCCCATGGAATAACTAATTTACAAACGGAATCGCGCGTGTTAATTAGTACTACGTTTCCAATTAAAGTATTTTGTCTATAAACGTTCCCCTTCAACATGTAATTATCTAATTAATTATGTAAACCCATCGATTTATGGTCCAATGATAAAGTTGTATCGCGAAAATGCACAAAGAATTAATGACCACAGGTAACCAAAATAATAAAGTCTTTCAATTTGAATGTCATTTAAATATTAAGTACCATTTTTGTTTAATTTTATTTTTTCTTATACAGAAATTTGTTCTCAGTCAAAATAATTAATTGAATTAAATTATGAAAGATATAAAAATAAATTATGTAACAATTATTTTAGTATTGACTTATTTCTTTGTTATGTTGTTTGTTTGTAATTGTAAACTAATCGACAGCCAAAAATGAAATGAGTCTATTATCACGGTAAAATTGTTTACAGTGTTGTAAAATTCAAGAAAATGTAACCTTGCTTATAAAATCCTAAGAAACAACTTGAAATACGAATGGAATTAATTTAACGAAATGATCAGACGAATGTTTATTTTCTGGATGAAAAAACGCGACGACTCGGCGCTGACTCGACTCGTGCGTTCCGTTATCCCACGTAATGCATTTTTCGTAATGACTGAAACAGCTCTTAAAAAGGGAAATCTAGTCGGCAATCCCGAATATGAAGCTAAAATAATCTCCGTTTGCACAAGTCTGTACATCATCTATTATTTATACTCTAAAAACATTTTCGTGTACCTGACAGCGCTGCTTCCACTTTCTCTTACTCATATCTCTTCTAATTTCCAAGTATACATTATGTATCCTGCGAATTCAGCAAGTTGATACTTAATGTTGGTAATGTTTTTCAACTCGATGCATCGTCCTTCTTTTGTCTATGCGCGTTCGTTTTCTTATGCTCTTATTACCGTGTTATTACAGTCCGGTCGTAAGTCAAAACAAAGCTTGTGTTTTTGTTCTGCGTAAAATGCGTGTCAGTTCCTAAAATGTCCAAATTCTTATGCTGAGTTCTCCTTGGTACTTTCGAAAGAACGAAAGAAGGAAGAAGGAATAAAAAACACGAAGGTGAAGGGAAGAGAAAAATAAAAGAGCACCAAAACGGGACGAGGTTCTCATTTAAAAATGGAAGTGAGTTACAGCTAACACTCCACGTAGTTGCAGCCACAATCACTATAATGGACTAGGTAAAAAGTATACATATACATATACTTGAATTTAACATCAGATAATGTAACAGCCCCACCTGAAATGCGTTAAAGTTTTACTATCGAACGCCTTACATTTGCTTCAGGATTTGCATTTCAAAGTTTTAGCGAGGTACTTTTTAATTAACTTAGGTCAGTGGTTACCTAAGATGTCGTTTGTAATTAAATGTCGTGGGTTTTAGCTTTATTTCGCTTTAATTTTTCTCTTGTTTTGCTATGTTTTCCCTTTTCTATTTTTACTTTTACTTTATTCTTTTTTAAATCTAAATTACATAAGAAATTGTTATAAAGTCGACATAATGATGAATGGCATGATGATTTGTGTTTTTCATATTAGGATCATGCATGAACCACATTTCCGAATATCATGTCTCTACACCATAAACAAATGATTAATTGATCAATTAACCGAAGTTTAATTACTAATTGTTTTATTCACTGAGATACAAATATAATACACTTTAAAATAACTAAATGTTTTTTAAATTGAATATCAGTTTTTTGTTAAAACAGTTTTACGGAAAAATGTATACAATTTATGCGGTTGCATACAAATTAATTCTCAGTTTCTAATTCAGTATCAGTTCCTAATAAAATTATCTCTAAAACCAGCTCTTCGCATTCAATATAAATGTATTATAATTAAATGTTGGCATTTTACTTTAATACTATTGAATCTTGACATTTTTCTAATTGACAAAACAGGAGATTAGTTTGCAGGATTCAGACGATAAGAAATTCGCCGACTCGATCTTAAATGTCTGTACTTCTTTTTCTTTGCAAGTAAGTGTGTGTTTTTTTTCTTTCTTCTTTTTTTTTGGTCGTCACCTCCGGTTCAATGGCATGTGACGTTCGGCGAGAAGCTAAAGAAAGAAGTAGATTGATTTTTGTGTCTGTCCCCTCAACTCGATTTGTACCCGGAGTTAAAGCCAGCGCAGTGTCGGAATCGTCGTTCGTTCAGCCGTGAGCAGGATGTAAAACGAGCGCGTGACATCTTGTCGTATACCAGGGGACTGCGTATTTCTAACGTCTCAATCCAAGTTTTATTAAAATTACATGTAGAGATACAGTTTGTCTATTGAATTTGGAAATACAGTTCATGTGAATAAAACTACCCTATAATAAGTCTTAATAATATATTTTATAATTAATTTGTTTGAATTTTTATTGCTTATCAGATGAATAAGCAGTTAAATTAAAAGTTCAACTGAATTAAATTGTCTTCAAATAAGAAATATCATTTCCGTAATGAACATAATCCTTTTCTTTTCTCAATTCCAAAATTTACTTCAGTGTTCCGAATTAGAAAAGTTTGTATTTTAACCATTTTTATTTTAGCGTTAAAGAACTACGTTTTGAATCTTGTATGTTTCGTGTTGTACTTTTTAAAGTTTCGTTTCATGTTCTGGTGTACAATGTAAAGTTTATACATGAAACAAGAATATACAACTTAATAACGTTTAAAAATGGCAAAAATCTGAAATGTTTATTTTCAAAAATTTATGATTAGCTTTAGTTTTTAATTAACATAGAATTTTTACACAATATAGTTAATAAATATATGACAACATAGTTATATATATATTTATATCTATGAGACATCTATAAAGATTTAGATGGCTCATACATAGAAATAAATAGTGGGAACGAAATTTTATGTCAGAAGTAAAAACTTGTTAAAAATTAATCGACACAGCAACATGATCGGGCCGTAATTGAAATTGTCACCTATGATTCGAGAATATTGTTATTTAATATTGATTGTCAGTTCAGTTTCATTTTGAATTATACTTGATGAAATCATTCAGAAGTACGATGTATACATTTATAGTAATTTATTAAATTGAAAACTGTGCTAATTCTTGTTGAATATATTGCTTTGAAACTAATTGCATCATAACATTTATAATGAAATTATATATTTCAAATTAATAAATCAAATCGATTTATTAAAATGCGATAGTTTTATTGAATTATATTTTTAAGTTACAAGAATAGCAATGGTCAGAAAAAATGGTCTAAAATGCTATTAATTTTAGGATACAATTTATAAATATACAAAGTTACTTTACTTGATGACTAATTATATTGAACGCTTGTTAATTTCTCATTAATTGATTCAAATTACTTTAATAATAATGAACCAATTTAAAAAATAGTGCTCTATAACAAAATATGTTCAAAGTATGATTTGCCTGTAAAATAGAGTGATAGAAAACTTCTTTTGTTATAAAACAGAACATCGATCGATTCGACTAATATTTGATAAAACGAACACGAGAGTGTTAGAAAGCGTTTCTCTCACTTGGCATCTGCGAGGAGTCGAAGTCTCCAGAATGGCAGGTTCCGCAGCAACGAAACCTACCCTCCGACAGGAACGATCATTAATCAATTGCACTGTCGTCGTTGGATTGCTAACTTCATTCGTCCTGCTCACGTTTGTTGGCGACCGAAAAAAACTAGCACAAATTTACAATTTATTTAAAGGCTTTTCGAACGAATCAAATGGACTTGCACTTCCTAGATTATACGTAGTCTACAACTTTTTTTCAGTTTTATTAGAGCAATCTCTTTACAAATTTAATTATCTAAAGCTTTTTGAATCATCAGCATCACAATATTGTTAGTAAAACAAATAGTATTTAAGTAAAGAAATATAAATTAATTTATCACATAGTTGTTAAATTAAAAAATCAATAAAGAGATAAAAAACTATAATATTTTTTAATTTGTCCAATATAATGAATCTAATAATTATTTTTGTCAGTCAAGTCATGATAGTTATACGATTATGATAGCACATGCAAAACTAATAGTTTATTGGAAATACAATAAAAGCTTAATGGCCGTTCAACATGCGACAGCATCGTAATTTGCTCATTAATCAAATTTTGATTTTTTCAAAATGACAGGTCACGCGGCGCTGTATTTTTCAGAACATAAGCTCATAGCACTTATGAAATGTTGACATTGCAATTAGAACTTATCATATTTGTGTATCCGTATATTATCTGCAATAATTTTTTGCCAATAGATTTTGAAATCAAAATTAATTTTGATTTCAAATTTAATTTTCTTTACATTTTTTTTCTTGCATATTGTTTCGGAAATTTGGCTTAAGTATCAAAAAGCGATGCTTCTATTGTAATTTAAATTATTCAGATTTTGTCATTGTAAAAATTTAATTTGGTGAAACATTTTCTTAAAATACAAATTAACTGTCAGTATATAAGAGAAATGCAGTTATTTTTAAAAATAAATCAATTGAAAATTACGAATAATTTTTCACATTTTTTAACTGAATATTTGGTTTATTTTGAATATTCAACGACTCGTCTTATGTTCTCGCGCAGAGTTTGTCGTAGCATAAAATTTAAATAATAGAAAAAATGAAGAAAAAAAAGAACAGTGAAAAGACGTCGCTGCGAGGATAACGAAATTAATTAAGCCGCTCATGAGCCCTTTGGCTGTTCGTCGATGCCAGGCGCCGTTTCTTCGGCTCGTATTTTTCTTTATCCAAGCATTTAACGACGGCCCGCTTCTTCAATTTTGCACTGCTACTTTCAAAAGGTGTTTAATATTTAACTCGCGCTTATTTGAGAATCCAAGAAGTGAATCGGCGCTGAGGGAATGTCTGATCTGCATGCTGCGCCGCACTTCCTAACGTCGGTCTTAACGAGTCGACGACTACTTGCTCGTCACCTTGTGCCCTTCGTAGAGACGTGTATTTTGCATTTTGATCAGCCGCTTCCACGATTACACAACGCGAGATCAGTCTCGCGGTACAAGGTATTTGCAAAATCTTCGCCAAATGAATTACTTGCACTCCCTCTCTTCTTCATCTGTGAAGTATCGCTTCATCGGCCGACTCAAATTATTAACGCATAGTAAGCAATCATCCATTTTATGTTTCGATGACTGCTTATTGCTTATTTTATGTCATATTTCATGCTTGATTCCATATTATGGTGATGCGAATTTTACTATTCTATCGTAATGAAACTGCGTAAAAATTGGCAGTGAAATATTAACACGTATGTTTTGATGCAATATTTAGTTAATTTTTTTTGTTTTTGAAAACGTGAAAAAATCCGGCTTAGCTTTAATAGCTAAAAAAACGTAAGCTATAAAGTAAAAAAAATTACGACTTAGTTTCAAAATTGAATATTGTTTTCAACAAAAGAATAATAAAGGATACAACAATTTAAAAAATACATTTAAATGAGTAATGGCGATACGGATTGTACTAAACAACTATGAAAATATTAAACGTATTTTGGCTCCAAATAGTTTGATTGTAATGTAAATACAAGTGTAAATAAAAATGGATATTTTAATAAATATATAATGTATACATAGATTAACATATTCAATTCCATCACTGTATTTGTTGCAGTTTCAGTCAAATGACATAGTTATACGTTTATGTATGTAATAATAATTGTGATAATCATGATAATCATAATGTTGACGGAATATTTAGTCTGTGTAAGGGAATATCAATTATTATTAATATTACAATAACATTTAGTTTGATGTATACTAATGATCACAGATGAGAAATCATGACATATTATTTTTTTAAATATATAGTTAAAAACGCTAAAGTCAATAGAAATAAAAGTGGAATAATAAATTTTGGGGAAAACCTAGTTTTCGTAATACTAAAATTCAATATTTATAACCTGATGTAGAATATATCTAAACTTGTACATTACAAACTAAAAAATGTATTATCTTTTGTAAAATAAACTTAGAATCTTTGTATTTAGCTGAACATGAACATATACATTTATTTTATTTAATTTTTGTTGATTCGAGTGCGATTTTTATAGCAGAACAAAATTATTTGATCCCATTATATTTTGCAACAAAGAATATATGTAAAAATATGCTCACATACATTACTTAAATTTATTATATCATTTAGATAATTAGAAATTACCAATATTATAAACAATACAATTTGCGTTAATATACTAATATTTTTGGGACTTGTAAATGTTCTGCACTTGACAAAAATATAAATATAATATGTCGGTTGCTCTAATACATGTGTGACAATAATGTTTTGGAAATATAATTATGCAATAAATTTAAACATAATTTTAATGACTACAAGAAGCTCACATTAACGTTTTTGACAGTTTCATTTATTCAAATTAAAAAAAATTATACATAGAATAGATTTATGAATAGTGCGATTTTTGTTCTCTAATGTTTCTATTACAGTTTCTATTATAATAGAAACTATAGTCATAGTGTTCCTCTTTATTTAAATTCATAACAAAATATAGCAAAATTATTAATTTAAAATTCACAGGACTTTGCATAGGTAATATTCTGCAATATTTTCAAAAAAGTGTTTGCATTAATTAATTTAAAGCCGTTCGTACTTCTTTAAGGTGATTCTTCAGCTATATAAGAGCAAAAATGACAGAGCTAATGGTGACTCCATTAGTGGAAGAGAGAGGCAATGAATTCGATTGAAGGATCACCTTAATGAATGTTCAATTTCATTAATTACAGAAAAGTATATCACTAATTATAAATTATACATTAAAAATAATTTTAGTAGTAAGAGTTTCATAAATAATACAAAATGATTTTTCCTGTGTTTTTAGTTTAACTCAATAAAGTAAAATAAGTAGCACTTAATCTCTGAGCTTTAAGAAGACTCAAAGCACAGATGCTGAAATAAGGGGCAGAGTAATCAGATGCGTTTTCGTCGAACGCAAAATCTTTCAAAAGGGATAAGCATAATGACTCAAAGTTAACGATGCAACGAGTTTCATTTTGACATAGTGCAAAAATATCTCTCATTGCACTTTATACATTATATCGTTTTGACCTGTACTTGCTTCAGTTTCTCTATTACACGAAAGCGTAACTTTCAACTGAAATGTCCCTATAGAAAACTTAAAATGAACTAAAGAAAGATTCCAAACGCATCAAATACAAAAGCGCGATTGTCGCATTTTTATTAACACTCCATAAATTTATTAACAATCCGGGGGTCTTACTTTTGACGAGCAAAAAGATTACACGCTTTATATTCTTTTCAATGAACAATAACAAATTTTAAACTATTATTGAATTTTTCTGCATTTCAAAATTATATAAATAACAAAAAACAAAAGATTTATTATAAATATTTTATATTTTATAATGTTTGTATTAAAATGTGTGTTATCTTAAACGTATATTATACCAAAAAATAACAAGGTAATTTTTCAAAGTTAAGATATTCTTTGTAAAAATATTTCGTCAAAATTTGAGAGTTGCTTTTCACGTGGAAACACTGTTAACGTAATTATCCTGTTATTAAAGGAAAAAAAAAAGATAAAAAAGAGGAAAAAACGTGAGTAGCCATTGATAGCGTTGCGAGAACATCGCATGATTCGCCACCTAAGGCGGTATCATCGCTGAATAAACATGACATTATTAAACGGACTGCTGCCCGGCAAACACTCATGAATTAACATACAAATTGAGCGGCGCGAGTTTGTGTATCCTGGATGACGAACTGACCACATCCCCGTATGTTCAAAAATAGATCTTTCAAGTCAAAAGGCTACGGAACTTTTAGTCAATTCTTTTGTTGATGATTATTCAAAAAATTGTTTATAAATTCAGCTTTAGAGAACACATGGTACGTTATTTTATCCACTTTATCAATTTTGTTGATTCATATATCTTTTTCAAGGATTGCATAAAGCGTTTATTTATGAAATACTGTACCGTAAACAAACGTTTACATTCAAACCTACTAAACTTTCGATAACATTGTGCTTTGTCGGAAGTAATTTCATATGTTTTCAGTATATTTGTATTTCTCTAAAGGGTGGAAACCTTTTTTTTTTTTTTTTTTTTTTTTTTTTTTTTTTTTTTTTTTTTTTTT
>JABFPJ010006683.1:0-10659 GCA_022817425.1 Gryon sp. ZL-2020
GGATGCCATAAGGAATTCATTGGCAAATCATAGGGGTTATAGGAGATTCATAGGGCGGTCATAGGGAGGGGGTCACAGGGTTTCGCCCGGGCGAAGCCGGGGCTTCAGCTAGTCTATTATAATTATCAGTGTCTTTTAGTATTATCTTAAACTTTTAAAACACATCGAACTAACAAAATTACATAATGATAATTAAATAAACAAACATCAATGGTAACATTATCACATAATATTAGAAAACTTCTTTTAGCTTCAGCGCGACTAGAAAACTTTACAATTTACAGTTTGCTGAATCAATTATGTTGAGTGTGGCACAAAAGTTCAACAAATGATCAAACAGAATTTCTAATTTTTCAGATAACTCTTCGTTTCCCGTTGCTTTACATTGCTTTACATCCTTCCGTAGTTTCAACGTGTTGCTGTTCATACTTCTCTGTCAATTTATAGACCGCCACAACTATTTCGCCTAATGCATTCATAGTTGCAATATGCATCTGTTGAGCTGCTTGTACTGCTGAATGCTGTGGTGCAGAAGTGCTGCCTATTCCACGTAAAAGGCTACTAACTGTCGATGTAACCGGTATTTTGCTAAAACTCATATTGGTGGAATTGAACACAGGGTTTCTTGCATCTAATTTTCCAGCTACAGAAGGTGTTACTGAATAGCAAGTAACTGTCGAGGTCGTCGTCGATTTTTGCCTATCGCCAATTGCGGTAGAATTATAAACAGGGCTCGTTGTACCAGATTTTTCAGATGCACATGACAATTTTCGTGAATGGCTGCACAGAAAATATTTTCGTACAACAGTCGTACGTATATACGGGTTACAGATGCACTGTTAAATAAGGTTAAATCATATTCTTTTTTAGTGCGTCTGACGCGCTTAATTCACGGGCGTCTGTTGCCCGTAATATGAAGGGATAACTCTTGCCCGTGAAAACGGACTTCTGTTGCCCTATACGGTCTATAGATGCACGTGTTACGTGCATTTTAAGCGCGGAAAAAGGGCAACAGTGCCCCGTAATGAACGGGCGTCACATGCCCGCTTGTTACGTACAATCGACGCACGTATACGTGCCGCTGTTGTACGGATTTATTTTCTGTGTGGTAATTGTTGACGTCACTGCAATTTTCCTGGCACCGACTGTCCTACAGGTAGAAGGAGGACTTGCTTCTAAATATTCTACACTTCCGCAGGCAGATGTATTTATACGTGCAATTTTTGATAGTATAACATTTTGAAATTGCATTCCCGAGTTTTTCCGTCCCTGTGAATGAAAATGAAATAATTAATTCTATTTATCTACATATGTATTTATCTATGAATCAATCTATTTATCTATATATCTATCAATCTGTCTATCTATCTAACTATCTATCTATCTATATTATATCATAAATAAACTTTTACATTTCTAATGTTGCTGAATCCTGCTTCGGATACCCCCTGGTCACCCAAGACAGCTACATCACCTTTAAGAGCCAACAATCTGTTTCGTAATCATTGAAAATGGAATCCGGATCAACCGTAGGTTCTCCGCCAGTTGCTTCGCGTATTCTTTTGATGTCAGCGGCTTTTTTTGGTTCGGTCAACCCATTTATGCAAAGCCTGAAATATAAATATAAATTAATTTAAATAAAAATATTTTTGTAAAAATTATGAATTATTTTATTTGAATACTACAAATCCTTGCACAATTTTCGTAAAAATACATTGAAAAAAATACATGTCACAATTAAAAACATATTTAAGAATTCATTTTAACATCTTTATATTAATTTAAACAAATGAAAATGCTTTTGTCTTTTAACACTGTAATGCAAAATATATATTCAAACTCTAAATAAAATAAAATAGAATTCAATAAATTAATAAAAAAGTTAAATTAAATATATATATTTATTGCTTTTATACTTTTTTACATAGAAAGGCTTGTTTTGGTGTTAATTATATCAATTGCAATAACTTAAGTTCTGCCATTTCTTGATGTCACGGCGAGCTCCATCATTTTCATTTAATTATAGTGCTATTAAGCTCCAATTCGTTTCATATATTTCCTTTGCATTGACCGTTGTAAATGTTTTGGTTAGCATGGTTGGATTTTCCTCAATCGCTAACATTAATTTCTCCTGATCCGCCATTGTCATGGGCCACGCACGTTCCGCCACTAAAACAATATTGTGTTAAGTATATAACTTTAATATTAATATAATTAATATTATTATATTATTTTTTTATTAATATTATTGTTAATATTATTATTGAATTTGATTAATTAACTAAAATAAAAAATATTTCTTTTACTATTTAAGTTTGAAAAGCTAATGAATAAAATTCAAAAAAGTAAGGTTAAATTGTAGGAAAAAAATTTATTACTACATGATTTCTTTGCAATGTGCACTTCTTTCATTATAATAAGCATTTAATCTTAAAATGTTCAATAAAATATAGTACTTACTGATTTTACGAAGTATTAGAATATTTTTTGTTAATCAAAGCGTCCAAATTTTCTTTGTTTAACGGAAACTGTTCGGATGCTATTGAATTACTGTAAAATCAAAGTGTTTTAGTTACGATTCTGGTCAACAGAGTATACGAAGTTTAATCATAGAACTTATCTATAAAATTGAAAAACGTACTTACCTACTATCGACGATACGAGGCTGCGTTTAAACCTTAAGATAAAAAACGCTTAAAAAATCGCAGACTAATAAATACTTATATAAAAGTTAAAGAACATTGACAATTAACTTGAAATTATAATAAAATCAAAACTTAATTAAAAAGTAAAATATGCTTTAAATGATCTTTTAATTTTATGTGTTAGTTGAGAATAAACCAATCAAATGGCTGAGTTGAACAGAAACGAGGGGGAAATGAGGAGGAAGGGAAGTCGAAGCGAGGTGAAGGCAAAGCGAAGTAAAGGCTGAGCGAAGTGAAGGCAAGTCAAGTTCCGGAATCCCAGTACTGACGACCTGTCGAAATATTCTGTCTTACCCATGCATGCGGGGGTCTGCATCGGCGGACCTCTTTTCCCTACCTACTCGTGGGACCAAGATATGGACACCAAATTCAAGAAAAATGGGGAATGGGGAGGAAAAGGCTGTGCTCGGGAAGGGGGGCTTTGTTGCAGAACCCCCACTGGCCCGCCTGTTGGGGTCCAGTGGGGGTCAACTTGTGGACTCGGGCTCCATTAAGGAGAACGGGGTCCAATGTGCGCCGGTAACCACCGTTGCTCCATTTGCTGGAGTAACGATGTACACCGGAGCGAGGAGTGTCACGGCCCCGCATGAGGTAGGTGACCTTGCAACCGGACTGGTGCCAAGAAAAGGCGGGCCAAAACGGCACGTCGACCGGTGAAGAACGGGGGACCGACCGAAACCGGGATTGACGGGGCCAACCTGACAGGGCGCGCAGGAGGGACTGTTCGAAAAAAGGGGAGCTCCGGGTCCTCGAAGGGCGGTAAGAGGCTCAGGACACAGGTCACTACCCCTCCTGAGGGGAAAAGGTATAAGAGGGGACATGGGGCTGGGGATCCGCAACCGATGGAGGTGGAACCGACGAATTCGAATTCGTCGGCAATACTCACGTTGCGGGCATGAACCCGGGGCCCTGGCCCCTCTTATGCTGAAAAGGCAAGTAACAGGATGGTTATCTGTAATCTGTCCTGTTAAGGACTATCCTGCGACTCGCTTTTCGGATCTTCAGTCAGAGCTCCTGGAAGGGGCTCTGATTGACAAGATCATTGAGCGAAGCGTTGAGGCACGTTCCCTTGATTTCAAGTTAATGGAACAACGGGATAGAGCAGTAATAGTTTTCTGTGGGGATCAGGCAGGTGCTCGGGACTGCATCCACGGATAGCGTGTCTCTGATGAACCATCCCTGTCTGATCACAAGCATATTCTCTTCGAAATGCAGGGTTTTGCAAATGAGGGACTTTCCGAGAACCTATAGCAATAACAAGGAGGTAGAGTTGGCCACGCAGTTCTTGGAGACGGCAGTGAGGCCTGCCTTCGAGGATGCGTGACTACTCATAACTCAAAAATAACAAAAAGTCTTGGTGGAAATCAAAACTTGCTAAGCTGAGGATAACGACAAGGAAACTCTGAAACAGGGTCCAGAAGTCTGCCAGTGAAAGGGTTAAGGCGCTTTACAGAGAGGCACTTAAAACCTATAAGGTTTTAAGTTCCAGAGTAGTGTGTGATTGGAGGTTAGCGGCACAGATTATTACTGTGGATAAGCTGAGATTGGCGGTATGTTTGGCGGAGATGTACGGTGTCTTTCCAGCACTAATGTAAGGGAGCTTTAAGTCACCGAAATTGCCCATCCTCAAAATAATGAGGGTGTGTATGGCCTTGCATTGTGTATCTCAAAGCTGGAAATGTACGAAACTGTCGTTTTTACCAAAACCAGGCAAGAGGGATTATATGCTCCGCAAATCGTTCAAGCCGATAAGCTTGATTTCCTTCCTCCTCAAGACCATGGAGAGGATGGTTGACCTGCATATTAAGGAGAAATACTTGGCGGCTAGACCGCTTTATAGGCTACAATTTGCCAATAAAGCGGGAAGCAGCACCTTAGCAGCTCTTCACGAAATTGTGGGACGTGCTGAGGATGAGATAGCGAATGGAGGCTATGCCATGTCGGCCTTCTTAGACATTGAGGGAGCGTTTAACAACACGACTAACGTGGCCATAAATGCTGTCTTGATGAGGCATCATGTGAGCTCAACAGTCGGGAGATGGGTTACAGAAATGCTAAGTAATAGAATTTTGGAGATGAGTCTGCGTGATGTACAAGTGAGGGCAATTATTGACAGGGGCTGCCCACAAGGGGGCGTACTGTCACCGTTGCTCTGGAATCTTGTTCTTAATGAGCTACTTGTGAATATCGGTAGTTCAGGTATCTACATACAGGCCTATGCTGATGATGTAGCCATACTTGTCAGGGGCAAGCTGAGTTTGAAGGAGCACTTGGAAACTCAGGCCCGCAAGGCTACCAGGGCACTCTGACTGTGCAGGAGGGTCATTGGTACTACATGGGACTAGCACCAAGTAAAATCAAGTGGATCTAAGAAGCAATTGTTAGACCACCTATTTGCTATGCGGCCATCGTATGGTGGCCACGGGTGGAGCTTAAATCGGCTATTCTGATTTTGAAGCACACTTAAAGAATGGCGCTGAAGAGGATGACAGATGCACCCCCTACGGCGCCGACGGAGACACGCGAAGTGCTGACGGGTACTCCGTCCTTACAGGCCTTTATCAAGACCTCTGCCAGAGCTGAGGCCCTACGGCTACAGGTGAATAGCTAGTGGAAGAGTAGGGGCGACACTGTAAGATACTGCGAAAAGTATAAAGCAGTGCACTGTCTTTGTGTCAAGGCAGAATCTCTCCTGTTAACTGAATTGAGCAGCAGTACAAGCATATTGTGCCGAAACAGGAAGAGTGGCTCCAGTGGGAGAGGGGACTCCCCAGTAATGGGACAGTCATCTATACTGATGGATTTAAGTAAAAGGGAAAGGTTGCATTTAGATTCTTCATTGACCAGCGTAACCTCAAATGCTGGACTGCTCGATGATTGGGCCACTGTCTTCCAAACGGAGGTTATGGCAATCATGAAAGCAGTAGATTACTGTCTTTCCAAAAATATCAGGGGGAACATCGACCTCTGCACAGACAGTAGGGCGGCGATTGGAGCCTTGTGTGGGACACATGCACGGTCAAAGCTTGTGCTGAACTGTAGATTGGCCCAACTGAGTCTACTTGCTAGAGTTACTCTGGTATGGGTTCCAGGTCATACTGGGATCCCCGAAAATAAGATTGCTGACCAACTCGCTTAAAAGGAGACGGAGGACACCTCAGGGTCCAGGAGTGAGAAGGTAGGCATTTCCTATTGCGCTTGTGCTCGGGAGCTGAGAGAATGGACATCTAGAGCACTCGAGATACGATGGAATTTGTCACAGGTAAGACAGGCAAAAACCCGCATTGGTGAGGGGCTCTGGTCTGAATTTGTTAAGGACCTGAATAGGTTCAGCAGCAAACAGCTGAGAAACCTCGTGGGCTCCTTACGGGGCACATGAGGCATCTAAGACACTATCTTAAATGTATAGGTAGGATCTCCGATGATACATGTAGGTGGTGCAATGAAGGAGTGGAGTGCGCTGTGCATGTCCTGATTGAGTGTCCAGCCTTAGCCGCAAGAAGGCGAAGGCACTTTATAGCAGAGAACATGATATTCGTCTTCCGAAGCGTTTATATTGTCACAGTTGAACGATCTTTTAAGAATATTCACATCTTTGTAGAACTTGGCCGAAATATTTGACTAATCTTGTCATATCATTGTTTAATTTCGGTTTCGCTATTAATGTACTAATTTGAATTAACTGTCTTTGTAAAAATATTTTAATATATATTAAGATTTAAAAAAGGATAATAATAATAATATAAAAAGTGAGTGCAAATATGTTTAAAGTACGTTAATAAAAAAATAAGTTCTTAAAATGCATAAGAAGCAAGTAAAATAATTGAATAATTCAAAAAAAGCTTGTAAAAAGCGAGGTGCTAAGCAAACTCAAAAAGCGTTCCAATCTACTCAGTGTTTCGAAAACTCGAGTTCGATTCTATTATTTGATATGTTCAATCTACCCTATTTATTACAAATACAAATCTTACCAGATTAGGCAATAGTTTCAAACCATTCTGGATTTTGTACAGATAATTTAAGACACAAATAAAATCGTATATTATATTAATTAATGTTAATTAAATTATAGCATCCGCAAGGGTCATTTCGATTTGATCCAAAGTACTTTTCAACAGCACTGATACAGGATTCGAAATTTTATGAATCTTTAGTCGCTTGGATGTGTTACTTCCAAATGTCGCAACTTGTAATGGATGCGAGTGAAGATATATCTCATGTTTTGTAATATAATTTCTTACCAAAAAGTTTTTTATTATTAAAAAAATTATTTTTACATTGCTTCAATTTATACTGAAGAAAATGGACAGTCAAATGTACTATGTTGTAGTTACTTTGACTATTTTTATTTAAACACTTTTCTTAATTTTTGTTTAATTAATAGTTTTCGAATTAAATATTTTAATGTTTTGCAGAAAAACAGCCAACTGGTACTATTATCCTAAAAGTGTAAACAGATTTTATATTCCTCTGATGATATACTCAAATCCATCTTTTGAATTTAAAACATTCTATCAGATAACTTTATCCAGACCAGTTTCTCTATCTGTATGTTATATTTGAGAATCACCTCTGTGTAACTATTAAAAGAAATGTTGATTGGTTTTATTTGATTATTGGAACAACTATGAATTCATATTTGCAGATTCTCCGTACAATCTACTCTTTTTGTATTTTACTACGAGATCGTTTCTCACTTTCTATACTTATGAATAAATATAATCAACGGATGACAAATACGATGAATTATGAAAGTCATCCAGATGTTCTGAAATAGTTGATATCAAAATATCAGATTTGTTATTTTCGATTTATATATTTTTTAATCAAATATTTTTATTTTAAGAAAGTTGCTACAAATAAAAATGTTTAAGATATATTTTTTACATATAATAGAAATATATTTTTAATTATTACTTTAATTGTATTTTTACTATTTTCATTTTCCATTTTTCTACAAATTATACACTGATTAATTAACCACTTCATATTCCTATATTTTTGTATATCTAATTTTTCTGCTCAAAGAAATTACAATGTGAATATTCTTATAACTTGAGTTATTGTTACTATTCAACTTTGCTTTTTAAAATAAAATGCAAGAAAGAACTATGTTTGAAGAATTCATAAATCAAAGATATCGGCATTTAAATATCTTGGAGTGTATTTTACCGGATATTAAACGTCTGGAAATATTGATTACGGTCCGTATAGATATTAATTTTTTACATCTTTAATGACAATGTTTAGTTTTAGTTCAATTTGTCCATTAAAGCATAAGCAACGAAGAGTCGATGTTCTATATTGATGAGAATAATTAGCAGCGTGTTCTTAAATCGCACGATCTCTGAATGTTATGTGACTTCGTTAGCCCGCATTGTCCGACGATTGTACGGATAGAAGTATGACGCGAATGAATAATAATTGTCAGATTTTGTATCAGTTTTGCTTGACATTGTCACCTTTTTTGCCTTTCATTATATTTACTTGATTGCAACACACAAATTAAACAATCATTTTTTATAGAAATAGTAACGGCGTAATAGTGGTCATTTTTTATAGTAATAGTAGATCCTGGGATGTCGGCTTTCGCCATTGCGACATCCGTTTTGTAAACCCAATTCTTCGTCATACAGGTGGTGTTTTCTAGCCACAAACTTTTATCCGGCTTTTCTACAATTTTTTTTCTTTTTCTCTTTTCTTCTTTATTCTTTCTTTTACCATGAACTTAAGCGCAAAAGTTGCGCAATATTAAGCTCTGACACTTTGGATTTAAATGATGATTATCACGTGGGCAGCTATGACTTTCTAGCGAACAATTTCATCTTAGAAGCCGGGACTTTATTTTTACGTACCAAAACGCAATGAGTTCGGTGCAATGTGTCTCGCCAAGTGTCAGTGAAAAGTGATATTCACGTTGCTGTTATGACAGCAACCTTTTCAAAGGTCAAAAGTTATTCGGTAGGTTTCAATTTTGTTCGGTTTTGATGCAAAGAAATTAAATTAAAAAAAAGAAATGCTTTCATTTAAAGACAAAAGTTTGTGCAGCACTGAATTTTTGTTGTATGTTGACAAATTTAGATTTAGTAGCAAAATAAATGCTCGAATTTGCAGCACAAATCGAACAAATTATTTTCATTTTCAACTGCATTTTGCAAATTGTGTTTTTCTGTAAATAAAGAACGAATAACGTGTAAGGAAAAAATAATATAAATTAATTATTAAAGAGTTAAATTATGAAATATCATTAAAGAGCTACAAATGACATTTAAATGGATACATTGTAATTGAAAAGATAAATCAATAGTTGAAAAAAAAGAATCTGACACAATCTAATTAAATTTTTTTTGCTTTTCTATGACTGAAAAGAAGAACAATAAGAACAAAAAAGATCGAAGTTAGTGTAAACAGTTTTGATTTCTTTATTTGTGTTAAATTAATGAATAAACACTGTTTATTGAAAAAATCGTGTCACAACATATACATATAATGTAGCTGTTTATGTCGGTCGAGTCACTCGTTTATAATATACCGACAATATAAACAAGTCCATTTGGTGTATATATGAAACACCTATCTAGATGTACTAGTCTGCTGTTCACACCGTTCGAGTCGGACATTTATAATGTACGAGTTAGTCAGTTATTGTATGCGATTAACATGTACACACTGACTGATCTATTATGTAACGCTCGATTACTAGGTGGCGTGCGACGCATGAAACGCGAGTCTACCTCAATGTCCCCCAACGACAATGACCCCCCGGCTAACTTCACATTGGTTGATAAGTCGCGTCAGTAATATGAGGTTGGTAACATGTCAAATTTAGTAACTATTTTATATAAACTAAACCTAAAAAAAATTGTGAAAGTGCAACAACAATTAATGTACATTGACAGTTAATGTATATTAACAACAAAGATTATATTATTGAAAGTGGCTCAGACCAAGATGAAGACGGACAAACTTAGTAAAAAAAGGTTTGTTTCGAACCCAATGAACTTCTTCATTTTCTTGAACCATATATATGCAAAACCAATAACTCAACATATACTTAATTAACTTAATTAATTTGATTAATTTTTTATTATTACTGTTTATTTATAATATAAATATAATAAGATAATAGTTACATTCAGTCTATATACATATTACTTCTTACATAACTTTAGTTTCATTTATCATCCTTTTCTTTATTTACAGATTCGTCCTTTTGGGTTTTTTTATTTACATAAACGCGTCGAACATTTGGTAGTACACGCAACTGAATAAACGGCGGCTGTTTCAAAATACTGATCATTCATTCACAGCCATGATTTGGCCATCTTTTGGCCTTATTATCTGCTATGTCTAAAAAGGTGGCCTCATTTGGGCCTAAAGAGGTACATAAATGCATTATATGTGTATCAGAACTGTAATTATGTTACATATTATCATGATATATCAGTCTTAATACAAGCAAAATACTGATCATTCATTCACGGCCACGATTTGGCCATTTTTTGGCCTTATTATCTGCTATGTCTACAAAGGTGGTCTCAGTTGGGCCTAAAGAGGTACATATATGCATTATATGTGTATCAAAACTGTATACGGAAAACCCTTTTGGACTGTTGTTATCCGAAGTATTGTATCGCAGCAGTACTTCGCGTTTCGTGCTACTGGCTATCCAATTTGGGAGAGCAGTGCTCCCAAATTTAGAAGATCTTAACTTAACCTACAAAACTTAACACTTTCTTAAGTTAAAAATCTCAAATTCAGGAGCGCTGCTCTCCCAAATTGGGTGGCCAGTCGCACAAAATATAAAGTAATGCTGCGATACAATACTTCGGACAACAACAGTCCAAAACTATTTTCCGTGTAATTATGTTACATATTGTCATATAAAAGTAATGTATCAATCAGAAATACTCGTCCGGACATTGAACATGAAGAAGAAGAAGAAGAAGAAGAA
>JABFPJ010006684.1:0-10659 GCA_022817425.1 Gryon sp. ZL-2020
TTTTTTTTATAATGTTAAAATCATAAAGAAACTACTAAGTCAAAAAGTAAAATTTATTAAATGCATTTACCGTCACAAGTTTACTCGGATACATAGTAATTTTTAATGAGTTATTTTCTTCCGTGTAGCTGTCGGATTTGCAGGATGCCACATTTTGAAAAAACATGACACTCGCCTCATGTGAGCCTAGTGTGACCCAGATCAGAAATACGCCGGGTTCCATTAATGGCTATCGAAATAATGGTCATACTCTGTGAGGCATACCTCATCAAATTTTGACTAGAATATATATATTTATAGAATAAAACATATAACTTCCATACAACATAAAATAAACATTAATAAAATAAAAATGAATTTTTCCATAAATATATAAAATGCAAACTAAATCTCTAGCCATATAAAAAGAAATTCGTTCAATCTGCAAAAAAACAATAAATCTAAAGAAATCTAAAAAACACATAAATCATATAACACATCCATTTCAAAATATTAGGCTAATTCAAAGCGTAATAAATATACATTTAATGTAATTATTATTTACATTTAACGTTGAAAGCAACATTATAAAAATCATACAATTATTATCATAACTTTTTCATAAACAAATCATATTTGCCTTGCGGTGTGTAGTAATTAAAAACATTTCTGATAAAAAAGTGAATAGATTTCCGGTTGTTCATGATTAATGAAGTCATCCATTCAACGAGCGAGTAATTAACGAGAAAGTAATTGCAACATTCTGATCGTACATTCCACGACAAAAGAACGCCACATTATTTTTTTACTTCATTAAATCATATATGTTGAATTGTTTTCCATTTGACTGACGTTTTTCTTATTCGATTACAAATGATATTCATTTGACGAAGATGAAGAACGAATATTCAATCGTTTATACATTTGGCTTTGATCCATTAAAATACTTAAACTTGCTTTAAATGAATTATATCGTGTGAACATAAAACATCAATATAATCTATCAAATCAGTAACATTCGCTTATAACATCGTTTGTGTGTGTTTAGCAGTAGAGTTTGTACATTCCAACCATAATATCGCGCAACGAACGCATGAATAAGGCACGAAAGATAATCGATTTCGTTTCGTCTTCTAGTGATCCTTCCACGGTTTGGTCAGACACTACACCGATAGCTTTGTGTAACGCTTTTCGCTGGTCAGAGTATGACTCGATATTTGTATTAAGGAAAACACACGAAAATCACATCACTGCGCCACCAATATTTGCAGTTGAGTATCATTGTCGATTTTCGTAGGCAACGACCGGCGATTTTAGCGTCAACGCATACATTTATCACTGCACACACCAACGATAAAGGGGCGGAGTTATACAAAAATCGCCGGTCGCGGCCTGCGAAAATCGAGAGTGATACTCAAATGTGAATAATGGTGGCGCTGTGGTGCGATTTTCGTTCCACATTCTTAGTTTTTTCAGACGTCGTGTGAATATCGAAAATTGCATTTTTTTTATTAGCAAAAAGAGCTACACAAAGATATCGGTGTACTAATTGTTCATTGCATCTAACTCTTTTACGCTAGTTTACATAATTTAAATTCTAAATAAAAATTGTAACATGTTTTTGTTATAATTGTAGGACAAAAACTTGACTAATTAATTATGTAATAATATATTTTTTTCAATTTAATAGTTTATGGTATTCTATATGATTTATAATACTCAATCTATTTTGCTTTAATTATCATCAATTAACGCTAATTAAAACAAAATGAAATTAAATTAATTTAATAATTAATTCAATTATTAAAAGTAATAATAGCATTAGTGTTGTGATTAGTTTTTATGGATGATAATCGTAATTAAATTTTACAACAAAAATTATTCTTTACTTTTTAGATAATGTAAATATATATTTCTGATCTTGCACATTTTCGTTTAACTTTAACTCTATATGTTGAACTGCAATATCCTCAGAAACAGTAAAGTTTATTTTTAAAATAAATTAAGTTATAATTACGTTTCGTAATAAAGCTTATCCTTTAACAGCCGAAGAATTAATATAACTAATGAATAATCAAACTTTGCATGCAGTGATTGAAATGAAATTGCTCGGTAAATGTATTTTCACAAAAACTGATTCTCATGAATTACACATATATGTAGAATCAAGACTGTAAATATGCTAAAGAACACGGTAAACATAGATGCCATTAAAATTTAAATCAAATTATTCTATGATTGAAATGGGTCACTTATTAAACTGTTCATATAATCCAATGATGGTTTAAAATATTTGCAACTTCAAGGACATGCAACATTTATCTCCTCCTTACCTCCCAGTGAGAAGTTGCTGGAGCTGACAAATGGCTCGATGCTTTTTTTCTCTGAAATAAATAATTCCAGAAGAATAACTAAAAATTAAGTAGAAACAAGAAAATTATCATTTCAACAATAAAAACTATATACAATGAAAAAAGTATATAACAAATATTATGAATTATTTTTTATAATTAATAAAATTACTACTGATTTCATTGTATTTCTGTACAATGCTAGTACTGAACTAGTAGTAAATTAGTACAATACCTGCGCTGGCACTTGTGTATTGCTGTACTGAATCTGTGTGGAATTCTGCCAGTATTGGGCTATATTGCATTTTCTTTCATGGCTTTATCATTTTATATAACAATAATTGATATTTAATAAGAATAAAAAGTTATGCAAATACGCTTCACTTCCCAATGGGAAATGACCCTCACGGACGAAGATATAAACAAAAATTTTATATTTTATTTTATACTAACTATTGCCACATTTTTATAAAAATTATATACATAATATGTTATATATTATATATAATTTTTATATAATGTTATATATATAAAATAGAGTTATAATATTTTTCATAAAAATATAAGAAATGCATTTTTTATCTATATCATTTTATACAAATGTTATATAATATTTAAAATATATATATAATTTATATAAAAAAGTGGCAATAGGTACGATATAATAAAATATAAAATTGTTGTTGATATCTTCGTTCGTGAGGAGAACAACTGACCCAAGTCTGGCACAGTACTGATCTACTGGCAGAATGTGATACCAGTATCAAGCCTGTTCTGGGTTGTATGTTAAGTCTGGCAATTTCCTATAGGATTCTTATTTTTTATTTATGAATTAATTATAATCTTATTTTATGTTACTTTTGACTGTTACTACATATTATTTATGTAATTATTTTTTTAATAAAAAATATTTTTATTATAAAAGATATAATCAATATTTTACATTATCAATTATTTCACTTCAATACACGGTTTCATAAAACAGCTTTTTTCAAGTAATATATGAACTTGTTATCATAAATAAAGGGGAAAATGTCGCATTTGGTATCGGGCCAAAATCGTGTCATCTCGCGTATTAAATGTATGTTATTAATTAATGGAATGTGATGAAATAATTTGTTAGCGGACATTTTATACGTTGAAATAATATAGTTTTCTAATATAGAAAGAAAATTAGTTGCCAGAATAATTTATCGTTTAATTAAATTCTAATTAGATTTGATTTATCACTTTACATATACATATGGTTGTTATTTTATATGCATGGATTAAATATTAAATTAATTACTTCATTTTGACACAACATTTTCCTATTGCACTTTGTTTATAAAAATGTCTTATTGTATGAAATTCTTATTTAAGATAACGTGACATTTGTGTGTGCAATTGTAAAAAAAACTATTCTTAAAAGCAGCAGCATTTGAAAATATCGATCTATTCTGCAAAATGTCGCATTCCAACAGAAGAGAAAGGCCAACGCTTTTATCGTTTCCAGCCAAATAGACATCAAAAATCAGCAGCAACATGTGGCATATTATGAAAACTGGCGGTATCCGCAACAACCTTTCGGGCACGTTTCGTAATTGATCCATCTGAGGTAAAGACTATCGTATAAACGGATTAAAGGTAACTACTTTGCATACGATTCCAAAACAAACATTTTAAATAATACATTCTTTCTACATGATTGCACTTCACAAATGACGTATCCAATTTTTCGATTTCATACTGAAAGTACATTTCATTTTTGCTTGTCATAGGCAAACTGACGGTATTACTAATTTATTTGATTCTGCTCATTTGAAAGACAATCTTATAAATATTAACTCGAAGCATTATTCCACTTGACGTTTCACCTTAATAAATAAATTTAACCATTTGTGACAAAATTGTACATCAAATATTGAACAAAAATGTCCCAGTTGTTTTATTTTTTGAACGACTTAAAACATTTAGTGAACAAAAATATATATGTATGCGTTTTTTAACAACTTTGACAGAAGCTTTATCAAACAGAAGAAAATGTTCATGAAAACGGAGTCGATTGTTTCTATACAATACTACTGGGTTGTTCAATAAAAATGTCTACAGTTTTTTAAAACAATAAATTCTGAGAATGAATCACAAATTTGATGAAAACTTACATTGCATATTTTATTACGCCAGTTAGTTTAACCAGAATTATATACAACCTGTTTTAAATGTTTTATAACTAATTAGCGATTTCATAAAATGCTATCAATACTTTTTAATCAATTATCAAGAAAGACAGAGTATTGTAATAATTTAATATAAAACGTAAATAATCTAATATATAACGTTTTACATTGATTTTACAATCAATAAAAATTTCCGCAATTTATTGTCTTGTAGAATGCACTTGATTTACACATTTAATTGGAAAATCAGATTTTTTTTATTTAAAGGAAAAGTCAATTTCCTTATGCATGAATTTTTTCAATCTTCTGAAATTGATTTTAATCTTTTTTAACTGCAATATTACTTCAAGCAAACTTTTTAACATTTTTCCATTCAATGTTTAATAAAAGTATATAAAATGTAAAAATCTGTCAATATATTCAAAACGACAAATAATATATATAAATGAATGTAATTTTATTTTGATCTGTCATATGATTGTTGTTGTCATTTGATCTGTCATATGATTGCTGTTGATTTTGTAACATTTGATATATTTGTGCTCAGTAAATAGAAACCTGCTGTAGAGTATTAAATTTTTCGTGCTATTAAATTTCAAACTCGCTTTAAATTAACAATCCAAAAATGAACATTATTGAAAGCTATTCAACCTGAAATAAAGCGCTCAATAACTGACTACTACGAAATACTTTGACCACACGAGTGTTAACATAAACTGACACATTATCCGATATAAGAGACACAACATTTTAATCTCCTCCATTGAATTTACTTTTAATTCCTTAAATTATTAGGTAAAATATTTCTCACATAACAATATATGTATTATACATTTAAATATTATATATTTTAATTATTTTTATCAGCATGTGTTACTGAACGATTGAACCAAGTATTTCCACACAAGTGCTGCAATTGAAATCGACACCGTTACTCAACGACGTGCGATAAAGGAATCATTATCACAAACTTTCAGATTTGCAGGAATAAACGTTAAAGTAAAAGCAAATAAAGATTTTGAAGAAGAATTTATGAGATGATTTTCTTAAGCATATTTCATTAATTAAATTAAGTGATTTCACACGATTTATTCAAAGTTAACATTAACAAAATAATCCATTTTATCGATAAAATCCACCAATTATGACAAACTATGAAACCAACATTTTCTATTTGATCTTGAAATAAACAATGTTTTGATAGTTGTACCATTTTGTTGTACCAGCAATAATACCCATTGCTGAATTCCTTGGTTTCTTTAATACATCGAATCAATGAAAGTAATTTGGGAAATGATAAAAAAAGGAAATGTCACCTTAGATTCAATACCGTTCTTGTGCAGATGTTCACGAACAAACGAATTGTGTACAAAATAACGCGGAACATATGCGCCACTTTACGATAACGATCGCGTAACAAAGTAGCGAATAAAAGTTGTCAGGGTGCAAGGGAGATAAAAATACCATAAACTTTCAACAGCGAGGTGTTCTGACATGCAATGGACCAAGAGCACCGTAAAAGCAAGGGATGATTCAATCGTTTAGCGAGTGTCATCGCTAAATCAAAACGCACTGAAGCTGCTCGTAAAATAGACGTCTTCCTCCGAATTTATGCTGCACATTCTTTACGATCAGAAACTAAATTCTGAGTACGACATTTTTTATGGATTACTTATGATAATAAATTCGACATTTGCAATAATTGCTTTTTATGTAAAAAATGTTTCTCTTTAGAAATTAGAATATATTTAGTAATTGGCTATTTTGAGATTTCAATTAATTAAAATAATAAAGAAAGAAGTTTAATGTAAAATAAAACATTAGTATTAATAAAATAATCATTAATTAAAACTAATTTCATTGAAAAATAATGTTTTGGAACTTTATATTTTTGAATTACCACCTCCGAATATTAAATCTCAACGAAATACCCCACAACCGTAGACAGAAATACAAGAAAAACGAGAACTCGTTTTCAGAGACGTGTTTTACATTCGTGTAAAACGAGCTTCATTTTTCATAGATCCTTTAGCTAGTAAACGTTATCGCGATCTCTGTCGATGGCTATTTATGCTTGAAATATCATCCATGCATTTCTTGCTTCATTTCGTAATATGTATAGCGTTATATTTCAACATAATATTATATTGAAACTAAAAAATTGAGCAATACATTTGTTACATTAATGAACTGAATAAGTCTCTATGGAAGCTTTTTTATAATACACTTAACAAAATATTCACATAAAGTTGAATGCTACAAATAAATAAAAAAAAGCAATATTGCTAATATGTACAATTTACAAGAAATTAAAGTTTTTAATAGACATTTACGTTAAGTACCATTGTATTCTCACTTACAAACTTCTTAATTACCGTATTATTAGTTCAATAGCATCTTAATAAGATTTCAAAATGTGTTCTGAGTTTTAATTAACGGAAAATAGAATTCAAAATTATTTTTGAATTACTCCATCACTTCTTTGCATTTTAATCCACATTTCAATTAAAATACTTTTTATTCTTTGCAATCATATACAAAAAATATTCTATACATACTAACAAATGAAAGCTAAAGAAAAAATACACTAAACTTGAAAAATCAATAAAACTACGATATCGAATTATGTGATGGAATCTTTCTTACAACGCTATTGTAAGAATAACTTTTTTACAAGCATAATAAAAGTTTCTAAGTCAAAGTGTCACAAATTTATCACAAATAAAACGTCATCTGAACATCTCTTTTAGCTTCATGATATCTTTCAACTGTTTCCAGTTATAAGTAAGAGTACTTCACGGTATTACCAAATGAATATTACATGAAACTAGTAGAACATAAAAAAAACTTATTCTTCTTAAGACAGAGAAATTTTTATTGTCCATTGACTTGGATTTAACATTATGTTTCGTGGCAAAAATGAGATGAACATTAAAAAATATTATACTTTTATAATCTCACCATATTAATCACGTCAAGTAAGAAAGTTATCTTATGTGTAACAAGCTTAATTATAACTAAATTAATCACTTGTATGAATTTTTAATACTTTAAAATTTTAGCCAATATTTAAAGTGTCAATAATAATTCGGAAAATGATAAATTATATATCAAACATAATAAAAGATCCATGCATGATGTTAAATAATTGATGATACGTAATTATGTATCATTCAATTATGATGTATCGTAAAGCAACAACGCATATATCGCTTATTAAAGATTGCGCCGAGAATGCAATATCATTCTCGTTTGCTCATGTAATTTCATAAATTATGCCCGTGACTATTAAAATGAGCACAAATTGTGTTTCTGAAATTAGTTACCGGATTATGTAATAACTCTCCAATATTATTTCAAATTGATATGCTTGACAGAAATGTAATAAACACCTTAAAGTTTATCCTTTAAAAATCAATTATCCAACTTTTACATTTATCACTTATAATTATGAATTTATTATCAATAATAATTGGTTTTGTAATAAATTGCATAGTTATTATTATTTAAATATTTTAGAGAGCTATAACATTTTATTCAAGAATAATAATATTCCGAATTGCAAGAATTTATTAAATTTAATACATTTACCAAAAATTGAAATTTAAATTACCTCAAATTTAATTTAAAGTTAATTAAGTCTAATATATATATAATAAATAATTAATTTGAAATTGAGATATTACTTAATTTATAAAGAAAAAATATATAAAAAATAGCTCATTATTAACTTTGCATTTAAATTAATTAATGCTATTATTAATTTAAAATTTCATTTATAAAATCAACAAACTCATAAAATAATTCAAAAATTATTAAATCATGGAAAAATGAACGATATTAACTACCAGTATAATGAATTTCAATTATTTTCTCATTTGTTAGCTCTATTGCTTCATAAAGAACATATTTATAATTTAATATTATGTGCATATCGATTAAACATCATGTCTTAAGAACAACAAAAATCAGCGTGTAATATTCTCTGTGCATGATAATAAAGTTATAGTTTCCTGTATAACCATTGAACATTGCTGACCGACAAAAAGATATAGATCGACAAGTAAACACAAAACAACTTGTTGGTCATTCTATTATCGTAGTTTTCACAATTGACGGCTAAATTAAAAGGATAATATACCATCAAAAACACATACTGCCATGTAAATTAGCTTCAAAATTATTTCGACAAATAAAATTTCATTGGAATGGAAAAATGAAAAAAAAAATAAAATCCAGAAGTACAAAGTAAAAAGGATATCTAAGTAAAATAAACGCATTAATGAAATCTGCTTCAAAACTTTTGTAGTACATACAAAACGCGTATAACTCCAAAAAAGCAGGGATAAGTGTTCTATATGCTTTGTGCTCAGTTTACATATACGTCAAAACTTGGATGAAACTTTGTTTCGTATATACATACTTAACACAATCTTTTGAAGGGAATGGATTTTAGTAATGGTGCAAGTAGTGATTACTGTAAAGTCCACGTGAAAAAGATTGATAAATTGAAAATTTTGACAACGTTTCACCATTTGTTGTTGCATCAAAGTAACCTATAATGTTTCATCTCATTCTCAAATTAAAAAAAAACTCAACTTTTAAACAAAAAGTTTTAATTTCTTGTAACATAAATTTAAAGTTATAACTTTGTCCATAAAAAATGCACAATTTAATCTCGTTTCTTGTTTATTGTTAGTTTAACTATTGTATATTCACAGAATCCATAAATATACAAATTTTCAAACTCGTTCATTTGAATGTACCATCAGGGGCGTGTAAAATGGATGATGAAATATTTGTTTTGCTATTGTGATGAAATTGAATCTTAGTGTATGCGAAACTTGTTAGCGCAGTCACAAGTTCGAAAATGCTGCCAATAACGGCACAATACTGTGGCGTTTAATTCGGCTGTCGACGGGATCATTTCTCTTCCGAAGCTGCCAACAAACTGTGCTTCAAACTCGACGGGCGCATACATAACGCGAAAACTCACACGGGAGGGCCTATTGTTGAAGCGCCAAATAAATTGTGTTTACGGTATCTTTTGAATGGCCAAGCTATGTTCACTCGAAATGTACCTAACTTGATACTTAACTAAGTAATTGTTCAATTTCGATATTATATCAACATCCAAACAACTACATTGAATATCCAATTTTAAAATACCTTCAATTTACAAAAAATGTTAATAACTCAAATATTTCATTATGAATATTTTGAATATGTATTTACACTGTTAAAAAATTTTTAAAAATCAACTTTATTTTAAGTTGAATAAATCATATATTAGTTAAATTAACTAAAATCCGTTCAATTCAACTGATAGTCGAGTTGATTTAACTCGATTTAACTTGATATTACTTTTCATTTTTAACAGTTTAGTGTTTAAACCTGCTGTTAAAGTATAACAATTAATGCAATTATTAATATTAATGTTTAATGTAACATTTGTATTGATTATAAACATTGATTAGCATTCGTTATATGTTAAAACGATAACTGTTACGATTGCTTATGCGTAAACCACATTGAATTTAAATTGGCTTACCAACAATTGACACCCAATCGATTTCTTGATTGTTCACGTTAGTAACTTGCGGTCATTTTCAAAGCTATTTTAATGTTCGTTGTAACTGAAATCAGCTAATAGACATAAAACATTTAGTATGAATACTTTAGTCCATTTGATATTTTGTGAATTATTAAGATAAAGTATTCAATGGTATAATATAGATCTTAATATGTATATAAACTATGTTAAAATTTTTTAAATGTAAACTTGAATAACACTGTCGTCATAAGCACAATTTTATATATATATTAATGATAAGAAATGTTAAAAAATCAGGGTTCCCACCAGGCGGGAAAAGCGGGAAAAGCGTGAATTATACTTGAATCTGAAAAATGCATGAAAAAAGCGGGAAATATACTTGAAAAAAATTTTTCGTCGTGAATTATACTATAATTTCAAAAACAATTATTATACTGTTTCAAATGTTTTTTTATTTTTAATGAACATATTTATATTGTGTCCAAAAAAAATTGTTTAGTAGAGAATCAAAAAGAACGTTCACTAATTGCGCAGCGACATGTTTATGACGCGGTTTTAGAGAAAAGTGGAGTAAAACATAATGTAATTAATAAATCCATCATTCACGCGATCAGAA
>JABFPJ010006685.1:0-10659 GCA_022817425.1 Gryon sp. ZL-2020
GTTCATAGTTTTCTGTTTCTTTAAGTAAGTTATCTTAGTTTTGTTAATTTTATTAGTTTTCTTATTTTTCTTATTTTATTATTATTTTTTTAGTTTTCTTAATCTTCTTCAGTTAAATCTTCAATTTTAATCTTCAACTTTGATATCGATATATTTGAACTTCCATTAACAAAATTCTTCTCGCAATTTGCTTTTTTTGAACAACTGATTTTTCGTGACTTGTATAAATAATCAAAATCAATTAATAATTTGCTATATAAATAATTGTCACTTTTTTAAAGATTATTTCAATCATAGTTATTGCATAGTTTTGATTGTAGGTCAAAAAAATTTTTGATTTTTTTTTAAATAAAATACTTTTTCATTAAAATCATTGATTTTTTTCAAACAAATCATTTCATTTAAATCGCAATTTAAATCAATGATTTAAATCTTTCGATTTAAATCATCTCAACCCTAGAAGGCCTCGTTAGGTCCATATTAGGAATACCTAACTATTAGGTAATGTATAGGTTAGCGTTTCATGTGGATCCTTCAAAAATCCCACATAGGGCCAATATTGGTCCAATCTTGGAACATAATTTTTTTTAAAGAAAAAAGCAATTTTTGAACGTATGACATTGGTTTAATGTAATAAAAACACAAATATAAGTAATGTTATGGGTACTATTTAATTTAATAACATTTACTACAGTGTGCAATGTAGATTTCGCTGCATACATCTTTTGTTCTCATTCGCTCTTCTTTTAGTATATGGTGTATTCGCTTTCTCTCTTGTTCTCGCGCTCTCGCTCGCTCACTTAAATAAAATATATATTTATAATTTATTACTATTAATTACTTTCGATCTGACTCTTTTATCTAATACTAATCATTGTATTCATGTCACATCATGATTTCGCACTTTAGACAAAAGGATGACAAAAAAAGCAAAGAAGGAAAAAATCATCAAAAAAATTTTTGATGTTTTTTTAAGACAAATTTGTTTAGAGAAAATACAATTTAAATTAATCTAAATTCAGCGTTAAAATCGTAATCCTCGTCGTACTTAACAGCAATTCGCGAATATTTTGTCACGCGGTTTGCCTTTCAGTTAACTTTTTATTAATAAAAGAGCAGCAACTATAAAAAGTTAAGCTGATCGGCAGCCAACTCTATAGCTTTCTACTGGCTATGATTAATACTTTTCAACAGATAATATTAATAAACATTTTTTTTTGCGTTTTTATTTTTTAAATATTTATTTATGTTTGAAAAATATATATTTAAATAATTATTTTTTATATATTTTTTCAATTAATCGAATTTTTGTTGAAATTTAGGTGCGATTTTGGAGTATGAATACTAAGTACATTATAACAATGAAAAGAAAAAAGTAATGACATTTATAAATAAGGCACAAATAATGTATAAAAGAGTAAAATCACATGAACGATAAATGAAAATGAAAAAGTAATACTTATAATAATAACAATATTTAAAATAGTAACAATATCAATATCAACAATAATTACTATATTTATAATAAGTTAAATTATGTCAATCTCGCATGAATCAACGAAAATTCGACAAATTTACAAACACTGATTACATTTTTTACATTGATTAAATATGAAATGTGATAATTTTATTAAATTGTTGTTAATTAAGAATACATAAATATCTAGCGGAAAAATAGTATATATAGAGAAAGATTACAATAGAATGTATAATACATTATGCACTATAGTTGAACTGAGATGATTTTCCGACGAGGAATCACGAACGATTTTGTTAACTAATATATATAGAAACGATTTAAGAATAAAAATAAATTAGTTTAGTTGCATTCCTTAGATGGAGAAATGCTAGTAAAATTATAAGGTAAACGAGTCGTCTAAGAGTTGTTTCAGTTCCTTCAGATGTTGCATTTTACTGCCTGTCGCTGGTGAAGCTGCAACTGGGCGTCCAATATAGCTAAAATAAAAAAGAAAGCGGAAATGATTAATATTTGTGTTATAATTTTTTTTTTTTTATTTGAAGAATAATGATTTAAGACAAAATATTGTGTTTTTCTTTAATTTAGTTTTCCCTAAAAATTTAGTTTACCTGACAAGACGTTCAGTTTTCTTGGTAGGTTCGGTGGTTTCAGACTTGATTTCTTTGGGTTTTGACGAAAACCAACCACTCAACCAGCCATTACTTTTGCTTGCACTTGACGCACTGTAACACGGCCCAAATTTCATTCTCGTTTTATTTTATTTGAATTAACTATTTAATTGTTTAAAATAAATATTTGCTTTTTCAATAAATAAACATTATAAAAACTACACACATTTTGTGCTTTGTACAATACAATACGATAAAGTAGTGATAAAGTATGCAAAACAAAACAAAAAATTATAATTGTACTCATATTTTCGAATATAGCATATATTTAAAAGTAAAAACATAAAGTCACTAAATTTGGGCCATATTAACAGTAGTGCAAATGTTTAGTTCGTTATTTTACAATTTCATATTATTAAAATTAAATTAATACAATTTAAAAAAAATGTAATTAAAATTCATATTCACTGAAATTTTAGCTGTTCAATATGAGTAAAAGTTATACAAATTGCAAGAAAGAAACATCTATTCATCATTAAAAATTTACAAAAAGAAAATAATAATAATAGTAATAATAAATGAACAAATACAATACAAATGATTATAAGATACACAATATACTCACTCAATGCCTCTGGTTCCATTGAGTGCTGTATTGAATCTTGGTTGAACATATCCCCAACAACCTTGATTTTTATGTTCTTCCTGAGCCCAGAACAAAGCTGCATTAGGATAATTAGCTGCTTCTTTCTTAACCAAATCGTAAGGGAACGGCGAAATCTATAACCAAATTTTAATATTAATAACAAAAAATGAAAATTTTATTTATTATTATTTTTACAACAAAAAATCTTGTTCACAAACCTGTTCAACTCGAACAATTGCAACTTTGTCATCCAATCCGCGTTCATTTCTTGCTTTTTTGAGATCGTAGTATACCTTGCCAGAGCAGAAGAGGATACGCTTAACACTGCTGGGATTTTGCGCAGCCGGTCCTTGATCTGGAATGATACGCTGGAATTCCGTGTCTTCCGTCATTTCGTCGAAACTGGATTTCGCCTCGGGATGACGCAGCAGCGATTTCGGAGTCATGAGAATAAGGGGCTTGCGGAAGGGCAAAGCAATTTGCCGACGCAAGATGTGGAACAGATTTGCCGGGGTGCTGCAGTTTGCGACAATCCAGTTGATATCGTGCAACTGGCGCACTGCAAACTCCTCACTTTCCGGCGGGAAATAATCGGGATCGTCGGCAGACATTTGGAGGAAACGTTCGAGACGTGCACTTGAGTGTTCTGGTCCCTGTAATGATTTAAATTATAATAATTAATAAAGATAATAACTAGAATAAACAATAATCAAGTTAGATGTACTTTTCTTCTTTAAAAAGTCAGTTAGAGATTTATGTGGAAAATATTATAATTATTTACCATTCCTTCCAAACCATGCGGTTGCAACATTACAAGACCAGACTGTCGCACCCATTTGGCTTGGCCGCTACTGATGAACTGATCGATTATACATTGCGCGGTGTTATTGAAGTCTCCAAACTGAGCTTCCCAGCAGACCAAGGCATTGGGATTTGTCATTGAATATCCCAATTCAAAACCTAAACATTTAAATAGTTAAATCAATAAAGATTTTTTGTTATTTCGCAAAATAATCTTCCATATATATTTAACATTATTATGATATATTATATTGCAATATTTCACCTAAGACTCCGTATTCAGAAAGAGAACTATTGCAAACAGTGTACGGCGCTTGATCCGGATAGAGGTAGCTAAGGGGTCTGTAAGTAGCCTTGTCGACAGTTTGATGGTGCAAAACATGATGTCTGTGTGAGAAAGTTCCTCGTTCGACGTCTTGACCAGATAATCTCACGTGAATACCTTCTTTCAACAAGGAACCAAAGGCCATGGCTTCACCTAGAGCCCAGTCAACTTGTCGTGCGTTTACCATTTCCATACGTGCTTTCAAGATTCTTTCAATACCTAAATTAACAATAACAATATTATTAATCATCGTTCTTTTTTCTTCTCTATTTTCCATTTCATTACAGCAAATTCTGATTAATTAATTTTACAATGTAATTTATTCGATTTATTTTTTCTTACCTTTATGAATAACAAATTCCGCAGCATTTGGTGGTGGCGATGAGAACTTTTTGCCAATGTGAACCAAAGTGTCTTCCTTGACGCCAGTTGGCGACACCTTCAAAGGGTCTTTGCCTTCGAAAAATCCGGACCACGGCGAGTCCAGCCAATCCTTGTATTTGATATGCGTCTCTTGTTTGGCATTGTTATATGCCTCCTCGCAGATCTTTTCATACTTATCCTTAACGTCCTTGACTTCCTCGTTGGTAACAACGCCCTCTGCGACAAGTTTATTCGCGTACAAGTCAAGCGATGGTGGAGTTTTGCGGATTTTACGGTACATAAGTGGTTGCGTGAACATAGGTTCATCAATCTCATTGTGACCATTGCGACGATACGAAACGATGTCAATGACGACGTCCTTGTGGAAGGTCGCGCGCCATTCAGCCGCAACTTTGCACACGTGCATCACTGCTTCTGGATCGTCTGAGTTCACGTGGAAGATGGGAGCGTTTACCACTCGAGCGACATCTGTTTAAGCAAACAAAATTAAGTATTTTGTAGAATTGTTAAATAATTTTGTTCAAGTCATACTTTATACATTTTAATAATTCTGTACCTGTACAATAAGGAGACGAACGCGAATGTCTAGGATCTGTAGTGAAGCCAATTTGGTTGTTAGCAACAATGTGAATAGTTCCGTGAGTTGTGTAATCGGGTAAATCGGACAAATGCATTGTCTCAAAGACAACACCTTGACCGCAGAAAGCAGCATCACCGTGCAGAAGAATGGACATTACCTAAACAAATATAAATGTATATGCTTTAGTAACTTTTTATTTTGAACCCAAACATTAATCTTGGCAAGCAAATACTAACTTTTTTTCCTTCACCATCTCCTCGATAGAATTGTTCTGCGCGAGTCTTTCCTTGGACCACTGGATCAACAGCCTCCAAGTGAGATGGATTAGCGACAACGGCCAGCCGAATGTTCTTGTTTGTCACACGATTCAGACGTTCGATATAAGTACCAAGATGATATTTCACATCACCAGATCCCTGTTAAAGAAATATATATATTTCATATTTCAGTTTTACAAATACATTTATACACAAATAGATAGACGATCTATAATAAACATACATCATCAGCAGCTTCCAGAGCCGCGAACTGTGTGAAAATTTGACTAAGTGGTTTGCGACAGACATTTGCTAAAACGTTCAATCGTCCACGATGTGGCATTCCCATCACAATCGACTCAACTCCTAATTCAGTCGATTTATCGATTACCATTTTCATTGCTGGAATTAAAATTTCACATCCTTCTAGACCGAATCTCTTCTCTGATGACCATTTGCGCGCCAAGAATGCTTCGAATCTATATTTGCAAGATAAAATTACATAATTATATATTATGTAAGCATAGAAATTAAATTGTATTATACAAATATTCTATTTTTATATATACCCAGTGGCTCTCGTTAATCTGGCCAAAATAAGTCGTTTCTCATCATTGGTCATTTCCATGATTCCTGGTGTTTCCATCTTCTGACGAATCCAGTTGCATTGTTCGAGTGAATTGATGAACATGAATTCAACTCCAATATGGCCACAGTACGCTCCTTCAAGTCGTTTCAGGATCTCACGCAAGGGTAATGACTTGTCTTTGCCGCCGATGAAAGTGGTGGACGGCAGCTTAAACACGCGGTCCATGTCCGATTCCTCTGTTTGATTTGCCAACAAAATTGCGTTATTCACAAAAACGGAATGTTTAACAATATAATAGAAATACAATTGCCGTTGTTGCTTTTCTTTCTCAACATTCTTTTTTTCAGCCCATTTATCAAGTCCAACTGAATTTTCCCGTCACGTTTTACGTCAAAAATGAACTGATACTGAAAATGCTGAGTTTATAATGCGAAAAAAATAGTTAAAAAGTAAAAACAATTAATTAATAGAATTGATTAATTCCTGGATTAATTTTACAACAAATTATATCCATAATTTTCAGAATCATTTGAGAACTCTTTTGGGAATGTGTAAAAAATTGAAAAAATGATAAAATTTTGAAGAATGAAGTTATTAGTCGCAATAAAACCAACTATGTACATTCATATTTGTACATTAAGTCCTGAAAAAGTCCCCAGATTCAGATTTCAGTTAGATAAATTTTGTTAGGACAAAATAACAATACGTAATAAGATTTGTTAGAATCACGATAAAAATTATAACATCTAATCAAAAAGTTAAGAAGAAAAATCAGTAAATCAAAATAGGTCAAATTACCAAGCATACTCAAACACGGGTTAATATTGTGTAGTTTACTAGTATCAAAAAGATCAATCTGGCATTTTTTTACAAGTAAGTAAGTTAAAACTAGCAAAAATTCTAGTTTCATAACAAAAATGACTAGGATTTTATATAGCGTTTTGAAACAGAAGAAAAATTAATTTCCAATAAGAAATTAACATAGAGATGTTAAATTAAAGTTCAAAGTTATTGAAAAGTTAATAAAAACTTGAAAGAAATTGACTCTAACTTAAATGAACCAAATGTACTGGTAATTTCATTGATATTTTTTTAATTCTATGGTAATTTAAGAACACAGTAAAGTTGTTAATAAACTTCTGTGTCAAATCAATAAAAAATTACACTAAAACATTATAATTTTTTACTATTTGCATGATTTTACTATTAATATCTCAACTGTACCATATAAATAATAACTATTATCATAAGTACAGTAACAGTAACTTTTATAATTTAAATAACATTTTTCCAGCTACATAAAATCCTATTTAACTTTACATCTGAATAGGGATTTTGTTATTCAAACATAATAAAGCGCAGCTTTGTTTTCCTCTAAATATTCCACAACCTCTTATAATTCCGCAATTGCACCAAATTACCAGGATGTTGGCAGTCGACGGAAAGAAGGTTTTAATTGAACATGAAGTGTTACATACTTTTCATTAATGCAGCTATGCGATTACGCAGATCTTGCGCATATGTAGTGCGTGGATTCTTGCCTGTGAACGAATTAACTTTTTTCAACTCCGCAAGCTTCATCTTTGACGGTTGAACTCAATTGCGATCTTATTTCATTCTTTTCATTCAATTTAATTCAAGATTTCAATCGGTGCATTGCGTTTTAAACTGTGCGCGCTATTATACCATTCATTTGGTATTTAAATAAATCAATTAGCCCATCAGCTGCTTGCATTTTGTCTAAGTCTGACTTTTGTGCATTCATTCATTGACAATAAATATAAAAGTAGTATTTATAGTACTTAAATAATACGAAAATGAAGAAACAATAAGTTTAATAAAAACATGTTTTAAATCGAATTGCTGAATATAAAAAGCACTTTCTTAATAAATATAAAACATACATACATTTTATAATACACTGTATTTATACATTTACATTCAGCAATACGGTTCAAAGTATGTATAAACTTAAATTAAAATGTTAAATTAATTAAAATGATTAAAAATTATTATACGTTGCATTCAATTTGCAAAAGAAAGCTTTTCTAGATTCTTTAAGAAGTTATGTTTTACTTAATGCTTTAAACTAATTAAATGTAAGTAAATTATAATCTAAAGATAAAATAAGGTAAACTGCTGTCTGACTATAAATTTGAAAAAAAAAATAATAAACAAAGTAAGTAAGTATGTTGTAATCGGCGGTTGAAGCTTACCGAAAGAGTAATAATTATAGAGCAATTCTTGAGGGTGTCTGTCATCGAGATCAGCACTGTTGATTCCAAGCGGGTCCAATTTAGCGATATGATGCCCACGTATCTGTCAATTGAAGGCCATATCATACGGACCTTGCATCTTTTACAAGCTCATTGCATCATAATTTATGTCATTCAATTTAATATTTAACAATGAGGATTTTCAAAAAAACAATTTCAAAAAATGCTAAGACTGCCGCATTTAACTTTTATTTAATAATATAACAAATCATTGAAGTTTATTGTATAATTTAATGTCTGCAAAATTCAGTAATCAAAAAAAGCCATAGCTTGAAATTGATTTTTATCCTCAAACTTGTCATTAAATTATTGAAAACCGAAGATACTGCATTGCGAATTACATACTGCGATTAGGCATGGATTGCTACATTATAAATTGGCAGGATTGTGATGTGTTTGTGGCAAAATAAACGAATTCGAACACTTTTATTCTAAACTAACATTTTCGTTTTACAGTACACTCAAAACTTTACATTATAAAATTACAGTAAGTTTGCTTTCTACTTTCTATATTTTAATTCTTAATAGATTTCACAGTACATTTCAAATAAAATACTGTAATAATACATTTTTTGTGTTATTTTAAAGTGATATTAACTGGAAAACGTACTGTAAAATCACAGATGTCGTTTTGAGTGTATAAGTAAATTTTACTTTCTTAAATTAATTAAACTTATTTATTTGTTAATAAAATCTAATTACACATTCATGCCTAAATGTATTAATAGAAAGCCAAAATACATATAACATAAAAAAAGAACTACGCTATTTTGTGACAAACACATCTTTGACATTAAAGTCAAACTAAAACACACTGCAATTGTAACATGTAAAAGTTCCCTATTAGTGTTAAAACATTGGGCAATTATTTGACTGGATTGCAAAAAGTAAATACCACCTCACACCTCCCACAAAAACAAGAAAGTGAATTTTGATCAAATTTGACAAAAAGACAATAATCAAAATAACTAAAGAAGACGGAAAGACAACCACAAATTAAAAAACGGTACCAAAACAAATTAAAGATACAATGATTGTATATTAAGAACAATGAAGGGCGGAAAATTGCCACTTTTCACCTTTATGATTAAAAGTAGCAAATTGTTACTTCAAAATTGTTTCTTAATCAAACATTCAATTTATATCCTTTTAAAAAGTAAAAAGACAACAAAAAACAGATGTCGCATCATGCACTGTTAGTGAGAAGAAGGTAGAGAAAAAAGTAAGGAAAAAGAACGTGTCAGCAGAGAGTAGCCATGTATGAAAGAAAAGATCATTAAAGATAAGAAAAAAAGTACAAGCATGCAAATTAGCCTTGACCTTACCTGTAAATTCGCGCTCGATTAGACTATTTAGTGACGTCGCGAGTCAATATTACAAACAACGATGACAAAACATTTTCAGTATCAGCGTCGTACGAGTATCGGTAAATTTATCGGTTACAACAACCAAGTATGAGAATTAATGAAATTCCGAAATTTGTCGGATGTGAAGTGTGACGTTTAATGAGCATGACATCTTTTCAGTTGGCTGATCAATGAAATTTGATGACACTTGAATTTAAATTTTTCAATTAATATTTTGTTTATTGAATAATGCAATTGATTTCAGTTCTAAATGAAAACTGATACGCAAAATAGTATGAATAATGTAAAAATTAAAAGTAATGTTAATTTCAAAAGACGAAGAAATTAAATTACTTTTAATCAAATATAATTGAAACAACTTTCACTTTCTTTTTTAAATAAAAATATATTTTTTTAGTTTTCAGTATAAAACTTACTTTCTTTCCCTCTTTTAGGGAAGAAAATAACTTTCCACACTTGGAAGAAAAATGCTATTTGATTCTTATGTGGTAAGAAATATGATTTTTCATTTAAAATGATTAAACATAAGTATTTTCTTTTGGGGGTAGGAAAATAGTTATTTTGTTCTCAAAGAACCTTAAAGAGTGAAAGTTGTTAAATGATCGTTGAATGAATGAAAATGATAAATGAAAATGAGACCCTTACCAAGCATATACTGTCGAAGAACCTGTTCTGGAGATCCCTTGCGAGCCGCGTAATGCCTATGTATTAGTTCAGATTGCATGATACCCAATGGATCCAAATCCGCGACTAAATGACCTCGAGCCTATATTCGAACGAACAATTTTCGCAGAGCCCATAATAAATAAGTCAATTCTACGATCTTTGTATATATATAAAATAAAATAGATTTCACTACAGTCGCTACAATAAATAACTCATAACAACTATTAATTGCTATGAAACTGGAATGAAAGTTAAAAAAATGGAAATAAGTAACTAAAGAACTAACATTCGTGCAGAAGTACTTCATTAGTTTTGTCTTCAAGGAAATAATATAGTTTTTTACTATGTTCCTTTTTGGCTTAAAATCTGTTTGATTTTGTTAATTGAAGATATTAATTTTTGTATGTAGTCAGCAGAAAAACATGCTTGTAATTGTGTTACACATGTAAATATGTTCCTAAATTTTGGCTTATTCAGGGTGTCCAGCGATTTCGTCAAAAAAAATTCCCGTACATTTCCCGTACATTTCCCGCAACTTTTTATATTTTTCCCGTACATTTTTATGAATATTTTAAAGGCGTTCATGTGTTTCAATGATTAAAAATATGTGAAATTTATAGGATCAAATCAGTGTTTATACATACATATATAATACATTACAAATTTTTACGATAAAATAA